>JAIFHC010000726.1:0-50000 GCA_021229015.1 Solen grandis | reverse complement strand
TTTAAAGTGAGTATTGCCCAAACAACAGTACATTAGTATGATAGGGCATTTTTATAAAGAAACTTCCGTCTGATTAGAATATGCTATAAATTCATTATTACATTTTTACAAAGCAAAATAATAACTGATAGCTATTTACTTATAATAATACTCCTTTATTTACTATATCATGAAAAAAATACTCCTGACTATACATATTTCCCCTTTGTAAGTTTTGTGTACTGTTATAGACATAAGATTTCAATTAAAAGATTCACGATTGATATAAAAAAATTACTAATGAATTAGAAATCTATAGATTTATCATGCTTAAAATGATATTTATTACTTTGTCACTTTTCCGAATTTACTTGATATTTGTACAGTAAGAAGCTATCCAATATTTTGTTGTAAACATGATATATACATTTGATGATAAATTAAAAAAATAAAAATAAAAAACCGTCTTTGAAAAGTTTATTTATTGCGTGTTCTTGAGTTTTTTACGATATTGCTAAACGAAAACATCCGTGTCCTTCCAGATACTTAGTGCAGCTGTGCATGAATATATTTAGTAGTTTCAGGGCGTCCCAAGCTCAACTTCTAATCAAGATCACATGAGAAGGCACGTTCGACATATAGCTTATCATTCGGACCTTTCGGTTTCCGCACCCAATAATGACCATATGTGCCCTCACCTGAGTTGTCGAGAGTGATTTATTTAAAGTGTGAGAACTTGATCTGTACTTTAATGTGAAATAAATAAAGTAACATATCAATATATTCGATTAGTATTGCTTATATTTCCTGTTTCACCGTTTCCGTTGATGCTTGGATGTTCATAAAAATATATCTATAATAATAATTGGACTGTTACTGACATGTGTTCAAAATTTTTAAAAAATTTTGAGGTTTAGGAAACATCAGAAAATTTGTTAAAAATCTACCTGGAACTTTGAGCGAGTTAATATGATTGAATACAAAAAGTAATTCCATTCAATAATAAAAGAGAACTTTTGTTTTTTAAATGGATATGGGATACATATTATCTCGAGGTTATTCAAATCTTGCTGAGATATACTCCATATGCACTTTAAAAAACAATTTTTGTATCGATTGGATTACCTCTCTCAGAAACAGGGACAGGATAACACGTCACATACGCATTAATATATTCTTTGTTTTCGGAAATTTACATCATGTTTAGCTCGACTATTCGAAGAATGAGAGCTATTGCAGTCCCCTTGCGTCGGCGTTGCAGCTTTTGGTTAAAGCCTTGCATGCAAGTTACTATAAACCTTATATCTCAGCTTTATATCTAATAACCATTCATGGTATTGATGTGAAAGTTTATGAATATGTTTAGGGGCATCAGAAAACCAAGGTAGAAAACTCTTATCTGAGTTTAATACAAATAACGGCCCCTCTGACAGCTCTTGTTCATAAACTATATTCTATTGAATATGTTTTTGATTGTTTGTACATCACTTCCTTCTGAAGCTTAAATGACATGTGATCTTCCAAGAACCAGCCTGGCTAACGTTATGCGCTTGAGAACTTGGCTTTCGATTAAATTAAGAAATACCCAAAACGAAAGTTTGTCACGCACAATGTCAATTAAATCATCTGAAATCGATTCATTCATTTAGTTTCCTTATTAACAGACTATGAAATTTCCACTCAAGTTATATACGAGTAGTTGTTTTATTAATTGTCCCAAGAGGCCATATCTTAGAACATTGTTTTCCTTAATCAGTGCTTCCACAGACTATTTTAATTCAACTTAACTCATCTAACTTAAAATAAATCGGCAACATATTTCGCAATTAAGCACATGAGTAGATATGAGAGTATTCAAATATATAGAATTTCAAATACATTATGCCATGAGATGTATAAATTATACATACATTATCAGAATCGCTATACATGTATTTTAGTACATTGATTCACACAAAATAGAATCTAAAACTATCAACTTTTCAGTCTAAGTTCAAACACTCCTTTAATGTATTGAAATGTATTTTACAAATTACTTTATTTGACATTGAACGTCATTATCTCTGAACTGTAAAATCTAGTCATTTACAGATGGCATGCGAAGTCAACCGAACTTGATACACATTCAATGAACGAAGTGATCAACGCCATTTGAATATCCGTGTTTAGATTTGCACTTTGTCCAGCGCTTGTGAAAAATCATTGATGAGGTCATCTGGGTCTTCAATTCCTATGCTGTTAACACAGAAATATATTATTTCTATAAAATAAACTGAGGGCAAAATACGGCCACTTACACTCTACGAAATCATTTGAATATACCGGAACCAACCAAACGCACGAATAATATGATTGACTACAGATTATAATAAAAGGTACAATAAGGTTGTAACAAATGTTGTCCTTTTTTAATTTTCTGTTAACAATGTTCCATTATTCAAATATATAATATTGATAGATATTCATAATACAAAAATGTTCTTGTTTAAATATTAAAGCTGTTAGCAATCGTTACTAATCAAATACGTATCTAGATTACCTGATTCTGACAAGGCCTTCAGAAATTCCAGCTTCTTCCCTCTCCTCATCTGACATGATCATAGGTCCATGTGTCATAGAAGCAGGATGTTCAACAAGTGTTTCCACACCTCCAAGGGAGACAGCTAGGTTGGCCAACTGCACATTCTGCTCGATGGAATGTTATTGAGAACTTTAATGACCAAATAAGCTTGTTAAAGATAAAACGAAACAAGAATATCTTTAAAATTCGTTTTAATTCTATTTTACATTTCTAAATAACAAAAGAATATTAAATATTTGGTCGCATTTGGTAAACGCGTTCCACAAGCAACTGTAAAGACACTATAAGAGAAAGTAATTTCACCTCAACGAAGGCTTTTCCTCCCTCCAATCCACCTTTCACCTCCACTGCAATCAGTCCACTGAATCCTTTCATTTGACGTTTCGCGAGTTCATGTTGAGGATGCGACAAAAGACCAGGATAAGATACTGACTTGACCTTCGGATGACCTTCAAGGAACTCAGCCACCTTTTGGGCATTGGAGCAATGCCTTGGCATGCGGATATGGATGGTTTTTATTCCTCTTAAAAGTAGAGAAGCTTCGTGTGGTGACAAATGCATTCCAAGAGTTGTCTGGTAGTTCTTCAGGAGCTTCCAGTGTTGGACATTGTTAAACGTGAGACATCCAGCTGTAACATCACTGTGCCCCCCTAAGTACTTCGTGCAGCTGTGCATGGATACATCTATTCCCCATTTCATAACGGGCTGACAGAGTGGGCTTGCAAATGTACTATCCACCATTGTAAGTACATTCTCTCCAAGGGACTCGCCAAGTTTTCCAAATTCTTCTAAATCAAGTAGTGTTAAGGTTGGATTGCACGGAGATTCTCCATACAGCAGTCTAGTTGTTGGTCTAACATTATTTTTATACTCCTGAACGCTGCATCCAGCAGGTACCCATGTCGCATCAACTCCATATTTTGAAAGTATTTTACTGAGAATGTCAAAGGTTCCACTGTAGCAAGGATTTTGACACACAACATGGTCACCGGCTTTAAGAAAAGCAAAGAAAGCTGCACTTATAGCAGCCATGCCTGAACCGAAGACCATTGACCCAGCACCTCCTTCTAATGCGTTGATTGCACACTCGACTGCATCGGAATTCGGGTGACCCAGTCGACCATAAATGTATCCATAATCCTTCAGTATTTGCATGTAAGCATCTATGCTTTTAATCCTGTATGTGCTTGAATGATAAATGGGTGGAACAATCGGTTCTGCATCAGGTCCAACAAACCTTGATGAGGTAGCCAATGTATCCAGAGAGTACTTGGATATGTCACTATCCTTTTCAAGCTGAGATCTGGCTGGATTCCAATGCCGGCTGAAATGAAATGAAACATAAAATATTTATAAATGACTCAAAAAGTGTTACAAGTTAAAGTTTAAATTATGATTTTTGTCCATGACGTAGGTAAGATTATTGTTAACCTTTAAGCGGATGTTTTCGGATATTGCCCCGATCATTAATTTAATTATTTTGTCTGTTCGCTAAAATATAACGTCTCGCCAACACTATTTCATTAACTAAGGGACTTTATCTACATTTAACAATTATAAAGCTGAACCTCTCGATATCAATACAAGCAGTGTGATACAGAAAATAAGACAAAGAATCATAGAAGATACCACATCCAATCACATTATCCAGGAACTGAGCAAACCAGTCCCGAGACTGTCGTATTTGATGAACTTGATGCCAATATTGTCACTTGGAAGCATTTCATTATTTAATGAATTTTAGAACAGCAGGACAGAGTTGGTCACAGAGACGTTCACCTGAGAAATAGTATCTTTATTGTCTGCGCAAGTAAGTATAGTATAGTATAGTTGTACTATGCAGAATACAGCAAGATAATTTCAATACCTCAAGCCATGCAGTACATGAGGTCAAAATCTGAAGGTTGTAGCAAAAACAAAAATCCAAAGTAATATTTAAAGGGCCATAACTCGGCTGGCATCAGCCATAGTTTGAGGATGATTGTTAAAGAAATAAGAATGCTAGATTGAAAACAAAGTGAAACCTGGCTTTTTGAAATATTAGAACGGCCAAAACTTAGGCCCTATATGACCTCAATCATTCATAATCCAAGAGATTTTGGCAATTAACACTGTCATTATGTTTGAGGATGATTGCTGAAGGAATGAAGATGCTAGAATGAAAACAAAGTCAAATATGACATTTTCTAATATCAAAAGGGCCATAACTCCTTAACATATTAGGCAATACCATAATCAATCTTGGCTGAGAGATTATGGCAATAATAAACATTGTCATAAAGTTTGAAGATAATTAAATTGCTAAAAAATGAAGCTGCTAGAGTGCAAACAAAGTGATATCAGCCATTATCGAACTTGGCCGATTGATTATGCATATAAATATTGTCATGAAGTTTGAAGATGGATGCTTAAGAAATTCAGATACTAGAATGGAAACAGAGTGAAATGTCGCATTTTTCTACTGAAGCTGCTAGAGTGCAAACAAACTAATTGTGGACGACGAACGGACGACGGACATTCATCGATATATAGCTCATCCTTAGCGCATGTGTTCAGTTGAGAAAAAATCTTCATGCTGTTGACATCAGTGTATAAACCAATCTGACTTAAAGTTCACGATCTTTCAACGACGTAGATCGTGTACTTAAGTTAGATGGGGTATAAAATCTCATGGCTAAAATATATTTAAAATGAATCAAAATTTATTACATCAAAGGCTTCAGCAATCCTTCAACATGATTTCCAACGCTAATTTATTATTCTAATATAAATAATACATTCGTGTCTGTTTCAAATCTCTGAAAAGACGGTGATTTTCCGTCCATGATGTCCGAAAGGTTAGACTGTCGGCCTCGGAAGCGGTAGGTCGTGGGTTCGATCCCTGGCCGCGACAAACCAAAGTCATCAAAATGGCACTAGTATAGTTCGCTTGCTTTGCGCTCAGCATATAAGGGTTGTTCCAGTGTCAGGATAATGTGACTGGGTGCGGTATCAAGCCATATGTCTACGGCGTGATACTGCAGTGTGACAGCACTCTATATGCCTCTAGTAGTCAAAGTGGCTAAATAACTGAGATACTAGCGGTTGGACAATAAACCAACAAATAAACAATCGGTGATTTTGGTAAACGCTTAACGAAGAAGTCATACATTTCAGAAGCTACTTTGAAAACTGTCGAACCTAATTATAAGGAGAATCTCACTGCCTCGTCCTATAATGTATTTTGATTAGTAAAACCATCTCCCCAGTTTGAATAAAGGAAGTATATTATATAATGTTATATTGATATATACTACATCGATATCACGATATATATAGATAAATGTTAAGATGAATAATGAATCAATCATGACCATTTAATGTTGGTTGTTATTAAGTATACTGTCAACATCACTTTTCTTCTTTTGGAATATGTTGTTTTAAATTTGCAAGACACAGTTGATAAATGTATTTTGTACAGATTCGTGTAAAAAGTAAATATACAGCTGTACAATAATTTAATATTTATCGATATGCTTATATAAATTTGCTCTAAAACCCGTCAGAAACATTAATTATTAAAAAATACAAACATATATATTTCATCTAATTCTTATTTTTCTTATATATATATATATATATATATATATATATATATATGGTCTGGAGCAAATGACTCGTATTTAACAAGGATTGAAACTTGTAATGAAAACACTGAATGAGCACACATAAGTACTAACATTTCCATAATAAATTATTATGCATATACTTCAATTGGCAAATCGAGAGACGGACACCATAAATTAAGAAATCAAACGGCGATAAGGCATACATATAATTTAGGACTGTTAATGCATAATGCAAAACAGCAATACCTCAGTGTATACGATATTAAGATCCTCAAGCACGTGACCCGACTAGTATGTGCGAGATAATCCATATTTAAGTTATCAATGAAACCTCTGGGACATATACATTTTTTTAAGATATGAAACAAGATGTGTTCTGAAAAAACTATGCCCCGTCTGAGCAGGTAAGATGTCAAATAGTTGATGTCAATTGAAAGTTTTTCATAGGTGTTGTAAGTTTGTCAAATATATAGACTTTATATCATATAGTTATGGAGTAATGCTCAAGAAAAATAAATAATAAAAAAGATAGAGGGAGATAAATAAAAAAAGAACCCGACGGAGTTTTGTTTCGTAATAATTACACTGCTGCTTCTCACTATCTATTTATATTTAAGTTTCAAATCGATACCTCGAATAATTGACAAAAATTTATATGAATATTGGACTAAGGCATATTTATGTTCTTGGTTACTTCACTGCTCCCTCTTGCTATCATATTATGTTTCAATTCCTTACCTTTTGAGATTTGCTCCCAAGAAGAAGAAGAAGAAGAAGAAGGAGAAGAAAGGAATATAATAAAAAATGGTCTTGGTAGAATTATGGTTCTTGTTTCATTGCACTTTTACATTGCATAAAATTTCAAGTCAACACCTTGTATAGTTTTCAAATATATAATAAAGAAGTTATTTTAAGGACAAAAAATAAATAAAGGGAGCTAGGTAGAACGGCTGGTTTAGGTAGAGTTAGGTGGGTGGGTGACGGAATTGGTAGCTATTAGGGAGGGGAAATGTTGACGACGACGACGAACGAAACATACTCCTCCATATAAAACAACAACAAGATAAACAATCAAACAACACACGAATAAAACCAAACAAAAATAAAATCAAAACATGAACGACTTCAAACAATGTGTAGCCTTTTTTTTTTACTCTTATCTAGTGAGGTAAATGCACATTGTGTTGGTACAAGTGTAGGTCGTCGTTTATCCAATTGTGACTAGACATCGCAAGTCACAAACTATTTAACAACCTATTTTATGAAGCGATTCAAAACGTTTTACGCTGCCTTGGCAGACATCGCAGAATTACCAGTATTTGTGAACTTACTACTTCATTTGAAATAAAGAAATAATCGTCTAATAGGCAGCTGACGTCTGCCATCCTAGGTAATCAGTGTCGAACAGTTTTAACAACGCCTGTAAAACTAGGTTCATGTAAAATGATATAATTATGTAAATGTTATGACAACCAAATGTATGTCACGGGTAGAGACGTCGGTCCAACTCGTGTTCTTGAAATACGAAATCTCCATTTTAAAAGATTCTCCATATGTTTATGACAGTGTTATGAGACTTCTGTCTACGTAAAGGGTTAGTTAACACCGGGAGATATAAACTAGGCGCCGTTTGATTATAGAACTCCTGCAATTGTAGGTTTTATTGATGCTCCTGGTACGATAGACAAGTATAGACATAAAGTTACGTTGAAAGTATGAAGTATACATTTTATTATTCTGTTCAGTAACCATTCGCTATCAAAATGTGAAACAATGTGTATGTGCCTGGACCCAATTTGGGTATACGCACCATGGCTAGGGTAGGTCCGGGAACATGCTCCCCCGGGGAAAATGTCCCTGGAATGCCGTAGGAGCATTTTTAGAGGGTAATTAGTATACACAAAAATCTGTTTAAAAAAAAAAAAAAAGAAAAAAAAAAGGCCTGGTGACCTTTTAGGCCTTAATCTTATAGATAAGTACCTAAGAAGTAAAACGCATTCATTGCTAAATGGTTAAACATTAGAAAGAATAAAGTTTAAAACAAATACTGTTTGTTTGTACTATTTTTTCAACATAAAGGTGCGTTATAGCCATTTTAAAGGTATTTAATAATAGATATATCAATATTTAACCCCAATTTTATTTTATTTCATTACTTTGATGTTTCACCAATGTAATGACATAGCATTTACTTACTTAATAATTGTAATTAATTTGAAGAAAGAAAAAGATTTAGTATTTATAGGTGAAATTTCATCAATAGGCATGATAGGGTATACTGATATATATATATATATATATATATATATATAACAAAAAAAAACAACAAAAAACAAACAAACAAACAACATTTTTCCTTTCTAATGCTGTGTGACCTGTTTTTATTTCATATTTTAGTAGATCAGATAAGTAGCTATCAATAAACAAGCATTCTAAATGTTTGAAACAAGAAATATCGGAGTAAGAAAAAAAAGTGTAAGTTATAAAAAGTAAAATTGCTAAAATATATTTAATATATTGACCCTGGCAAGTAATAAATGGTCTGTGATTTTGAGATAATGCTAGAAAACGTATTTGATGCTAAATTTAGGAATTGCAATATACTAGCCAGTAAAATAAAAAAAAAAGTTGAAAAAATGTAATATAAGCGAAACTTAATAATAATAATAAAAGTCCCGTGAGAAGGATTCGATCTCGGGGCCTTTAGTTTCACAGACGCACATGTAACCAATTGCGCCAAGATTGGATTGGTTTTAGAAATAGGTCTAAATCCCTTTTATACAGCTTACGCCGAAAAAAATGAAACTGTTGCGGTCGTCTTTAAGCGTAGTTAAAGCTCATATCTAAAAATTTATAGTATCCGAAAATTGTTTACATGTCCGAAACATTGCGATAATAAACTGTAGCATACGCCTCGGAAATTGAAATTGAACCTTTCGTTATTCATTTTAAACTAATATAAACATTTTAGCGTTTGTTTCAAAGCTGAATATTTAGTTAAAAACAACCTTAAATGAGGTATGAATCTTGTGCATGCACGTTTTACAAGTTAAAAGTAAAAATAATTATGCAGCTCTATGGATAAAAAGTGGGTGCTTATCAAAACGATTAGAAAAGAAGCCTATAATGCAAATGCAGAAATGATTATGGCATAATAATAAACGTCTAGTGCGAATTAATCGGCCTACCGTTTAACGTTTTAGGTCTCAATTAAAACATGATCCTGGTTGTGGGCTCTCATGCACAGGGTTCATCATTTTTACTTTCTTTCATATTTTACTATTCTGTCTCATCCCCTAAGGTATCCTGTATAAAAAGTTTAAACTCTAATTCTTTTCTTCGGCAATCTGTCTTTCTTCAACTAATCCACAGTCACTTTAATTTTTAAAACCTTTAAATCTAGCTTTATTCGTGTGTCAAACCCAAAGTGATAGGAGACAAGGGACAAAAATGTCGCTAGTTCAGTAAAGACTTTGGAAGAGGGAAATAGGGCATGAGATGGAGTGACTGAGATATTATTTGAAGAAAGAGGGAAGAATAAACAAACGAAGAGGATCATGCTTTGAGACCTAAACCGTATAACGGCAAAGGCTGGCGTGCGTTCAGTATGACAAACCGCATGCAACCGATTACTTACATTCATCTATGGAGTTATCTTAGGACCATATAACATGCTGTCCACGTGCTCCTTATGCTGTACATGGATTTACGTCAACAGCGTGGTTTATGACACTGAGACAGTTTCATAGCTGACTGTAAGCGTACGGTTGTATACGGTTTGTAATACTGAACGCACGCCTGGTTGAATTCGCATTCGGTGAACGTTAGGGAAAGTCTACGTTTATGCACACACTTACTTGAGGTCTTACTCTTAAAACTCAATATGCCTTACTTGTAATAATTTTAGACCGGCTATCACATTGTTGTTTATTTAGATTTTTTAGCCTTTGAATGAAAATAACTGTATATCTATGAGCCTTTATTATTTCGTTGAATTATTTTACATACATTATTTTACCTTCCAGATGTTCTTTAACATATCGAAAAGATATATTTATAGGTGTTATAAAATCCCTTTAAAATAAGGCTCCAAAGTGGCGCAGTGGAAACGACTCCGTCTACCACTACTTTAGTATCATTCCGCGGGGTATCAATCTAAGAAGTGTATAACAAATCATGATATAAAAACATTTTTGAATTATTATTCATTATCAATTCCAGTGCCTTCACCGTTGATTTCTTGGAGCCAATGGATGAAACAAATTTGAAAAATTGGAGCCATTTTATTAACCAATAATATAACCAACACACGAATATGCATGCATGCATAACATTCAGTGCTTATCTATAATTACTTACAACATTTTTCAAAGTTATAATTACTTACAACATTTTTTAAAGTAAGTTGATATCTTCTGAACTTGGGTATTTAAAAAATAAATAATTTAATAATAAAATAAATAATAAATAAAAAATATAAATAAATTGAACCTATATGTCATAAGTTTAAGTTATCATCTATTTTAAACTAATCAAGTATTTAAAGTGTTTTTATAGTTAATAAAAGTTATATCTTAACACTGTTCACGCGGATGTTACCGAATATTGTCTTAGTCTTTGCATCCGATATCCATTTACCATGCATCCTTAAAATGGAGTTAACAGGAGAGGTTGAAATATTGGATCTATCTTTATTACTTATTAGAACATATGAATAAGACGGGTAAAAATTGATTGATCAAGAAAGCATCGTACCGTAAGATATATACCTTAATGTTGTCGGTAATTAGCTTGGTTGTGCTCTTATGTTTGTCTTTATAGATATGATTTTTGTAACATGTTCTAAATCAACCCGTTCAAAATAGATTTCTCTGTATTTGATTATGATGACAAATGTATGTTTTACCCTGATAAGGCGACGATTTTAATAGCGTTTTTAAATTTTCGATTTTTCAAATCAGTTGTACGCACGTTCGTAAGCCCAGGCACGCCCTTGTTTGCGCGTGTATAATTCTGGTATATATTTTAGTTAATTCACAAGTGTTTGAGGAAATGCATTGTAACATTTTTGATAACGAATGACGTCTTTTTAAGGAAAAAAAAAAGAAAACATTGTTGAAAAAAATAAACAAATAGCACTTTTTTCAAAAACTATTTTGTGAAAGGAGTGGGGAAGGGCATAGTCAGTCACCTAAAGTCATATCGTTCCATTACTTTCTATTTATATCATTCAGACACCTAAATTCATATCCAACTAGCAAGTGGTTAAGTCAAACAAAATAAAGTTTTCATTTTTCTTAATTTTTTTTTTGATATACGAAGAAATTCTACGACAGGCTTTCCTCGCCACGTCTCTACTAGTATAATCTTGTCCGTTGCACGATAAGCAAACAATTTGTGTAAGTCACCAATGTAGACACTACGGTAGCGGAATGTTCGGATGTTTTATGAAATGAACTACACAAGTCTTCTTGTGTAACGAAAATACCATAAAGCCATTGCTTTTCTTATCGAAAGTATTTTACTGTATTCGTTTTTTAAAATATTTCTTTTTGTGTGTGTGTGCAAATTCTACGCTGAAATCCATTAAGAAATATTATCCTATCCTTTTCACAAAATTAATCTTACTGGACATGAAAAGGTGGGAAATGAGATACATACTGTCTGCTATGTAACAGTACCGGAATTAAAACGTTTTTACCGTACAGCTAGTTACCAAGCTTACCGCCGAATATACATATATTTTTTTAAAAGATATAAAGAGAGGCGCCATTTTATTTTCATTTATTTCTCATTTAATCTTTGCAAATATACGCACACATTATTAACACGCAATGAGTAACAGATCTGAAGACTTAAGGTGCAAAGTGCACAGCTTCTTCTCTGGAAGAAATTAATGAACTCGCATGTCACATGGATGTTCGCATTAACAACCATCTTCCTACGCACCCTTCTCTCAATTATTGA
Organism: Solen grandis; assembly: GCA_021229015.1. Classification (NCBI taxonomy): domain Eukaryota; kingdom Metazoa; phylum Mollusca; class Bivalvia; order Adapedonta; family Solenidae; genus Solen; species Solen grandis. Next base: position 37,865 of record JAIFHC010000726.1, on the reverse strand, counting down.
GATCGAACCTATTTAAATATAAATTTGCAGCGCGGTCTAGTGCAAAGAACACCCGTGGATATAACAATTACGGTGTATTATGCCTAGTTACTGTGTCAGACGGGTATTAGGCGCCTGTTGTAGAATATCAATGAACCGAATGTTCACAGGAACGGAAGAAATACAATCTCGCTATATTGCAGACAATGATAATACTCGAGAAATGGAGCCGAATTAGGAAGTTTACTAAATCATTTCGACATTGTATATATTTCTGTCTTTTATACATGCGCTAGCGATGTCTGTGTAAGACGATTTATGTGTGTTTGTTAGTAGCTTTTCTTGTTGGGTGTTATATCCGGTTTGAACACTGAATAAGATTATTAATGCACATCATAGTGTATATTTTGTTCGAGTCATAAAATTGCGTTCAAATGTTGCCATTGGTAAATATCTGTAAAATTAGTATTAAAAACACGCAATCACAACTAAACATAAATAAAAAAGTCAGTTAATCTGTGTCGAGGTATGTTATGAAAATATAGCAATGATGATTGCGTTCAAGAACGTAGTCAACTTAAATTTGTAACTTTAACAGATGTTTCAAGCAATCTTATCATATTATCTACTTAAGATGAAATGTATAATGATGTCTTACTAACCTCATTGTTTAGCTTTACACTCCGTGTCGCGGTAGACCTGATAAAGGTATACTGATATTAAGTACTAGACATTTGATTCGGAACAAACCGAATTTAAGTAGATGGGATTGTTTCAAAAGAGCGCAAGATGCTGTCACGAACACCTCGGGTAATTTCGACAATTACATCAAATAACACGTCCACAAATACCACACAACAACAAGAAAGCCCGGTGACGTGACGGCGTGGTACATATCGCAGACGACATTTATGGCTATACGAAAGTGTATATACAGTGTGTTTCTCTATATTCCTTTTGTATTTAAGATCAATCATAAACTTGCAACACTGCTATTAATGTAATGACAATTGACAATAATTACACAATATATCATATAATATCATAATTAATTTCATTATATTATGCTATTTCATAATATATATATAATAGTATATATATATAGAGTGTGCTTAAAACGCCTGACAACTTCTGGGCATATATATCACAAACGTTGTTGGCTTAACTGATGCTGCTTTGACCACAATACTTGTATACATATATATCTAAGTCGTGGCAGGCTGAATGAGTGTTATCAGATCCCCGTCGTGTGCCGCCACTGTCAAAAAAATGCTTTAATGACATTTCGGAAATTGGTAAAACATAGCGTGGGTGATTGTTGTTTTGTCATTCACTGAATTGGTAAAAAGAATGTAATCCATCAAGAAGTCTGATTGCCATTGCAACCTCTATAAAGAAATAAAAATAAAATTACTTCTTAAACCATAGGTGAAAAAAATAATTTCATTTCGTACACACGTCTCAAAAAATTGAATCAAAACGAGGTTTAATGTTGTGTTACATCTCATGGGAATTGAAACTACATACCTAGGTCTAACAAACACAGCAGCGCACACAGCGAATAAATATACATTATTCTCTACATCCTTGAGACGGTCCCTTTTTACCTGTATTCACTACATGTTAGTACACTAGATGTCATATCTAGTTGCTGAATTTCAAATCTTTTAAAGTAGATAAGAACATGTTTTGTTTTACTCTCCAGTATGTATAAGGCCTCTAGAGTATCTTAAGATTATCAGAAGGTGTGTGTCAAGAGAACACAATTAACATACACAGGATTCCCTAGCCGAGTTCAAACTAGGTGTGGTGGGTTCCACACTAGGCGTGTCCGTTAGTTGATTTGATTTGATTTATTGAATTTACCGTCGCTGCGACAGTACTTCAGTCATATAGCGACGTCCAGCTAATTACTGGTTGAGGAAGACCTCGAATGCACTGATGTATCTGGGTAGAACCACCGACCTACCGCAAGGCAGCTGGAAGGCTTCCTCACATGAAAATCCGAACGACCATGCCGGGATTCGAACCAACGCGGTGAGGGGCTGAGTGAGTGTTTAAGTCAGCGACTTTATCCTCTCGGCCACGGAAGCCCTTGTGTCCGTTAGTATACTGTTGTATTACCTAGTCAATTGATAAGGTTTGTACAAGGGTTTCCTTATTTAATAAGCATAACATATTACTTATTAAGGGAAGTGCAAAGAAGGAGAAAGAACACATGAAATGAAAATTGAATGGTTACTCTTAATAAGTTTCATTAATGAATTCATAGATAAAGATATCATATAATTTGATATTTCATAGAAGTGGTTTATAACATTGATTGAATAGACGAGTCCAGTCTTCCAAACATACTCATATTTTGCATTCACGGGAGGTCTAAAATGGACAGAGGTCATATCCCATATAATTTCTAAATGTCCACTAAGGTTTTTCATAATTTATAAATGTTAAGTTACGCATTGAATTAAACTTATTTATGTCAAACAATGTGTAGGCCATAATTCTGTACTATTTAATTAGGCCTACCTATGCATTTAATTGTTTGGTGTTGCAAAAATCAAACTCAAATCAAAGCATTTTTTTTTAAATTCAAAACAAAACGTGTACTCTTCAGTACATGGTGTTTCCGCCATTTGCTGCAATGACAGCCAGACATCTTGACTTAATAGATACAATAAGCCTTTGTATGAGTCGTTGAGGAATATCATTCCAAATCAGGGCTTCTGACCGGCCAATCAAGACCCCTAACATTGTTAGCTGCCGGCATGTTCAATGTAGCTCGTGCGACATGACACGGGGCATTGTCTTGGGCAAGCTGCATGCCTCGGCAGGATAACATGCGGCCGAACGATGTTTGTCTGCTATCTCTTTGCGATCAAATTACCTTGAATTGCAACCAGTGGCGTCTTGGTATGCATTGAAATGCCTGCCCACATCATAACGGGCCCACCATCCAATTATTCTTGATGTACTAGGCTACAGCATAACGCTCTGCTCATCGGCGAAAGACAGTAACTCTTCCATCAGCGCTTTTTTTCATCTACAAGCAGCACATTTGACCAAGCGGCCCTGGTAAATCTAAAGTTTCGTCTCGTCCACGCAAAACGAGCTGATCGATGTCTAGTGGTAAGGGAGGGGACCCTACAAGGGCGTCTTGCACGAAGACCGGCGTCTTTAAGGCGGTTGATCACAGTTTTTGGATGTGTTTTGAGGCCGTGAGATCCCATAATCTGTCTAGCGGTTGAAGTGGCGGTTTTAAATCGCTTTCGTAGATACGATAGCACGATATACCTATCATGTGCACGTGACGTCACTTGCCTTTTCGTGCGTCATGGCAAATTAAATCAACAATCCCGGTGGCTCTAAACTTTGCATGCAGCTGGCGTATCGAAGAGTGTTGCCGAAAGAAGATGTGTGCGACCTTAAATTTAGAGGAATTGAAAAGTTTTATTGAAAATAACAATTAGAAGCATCAAAAGCATTTCAAGGGCAACAACTGCTAGTGTTAACTTACCTTTCTAACTGCCGCCCCAGCTTCCAACATTCCAATTGTTCCAAGCATTCTCGCCATGTTAAATGGTTTTAGTATGTAAATGGCCACGTGGAATGTTAAAATGGTGAATTTCGATCATGGTCGCGAGTTTCACGTGCAGAATGCTTAAATCGGCGATGTTCGTCACGCACGATAAACCGTAGCAAAAAAAAAAATCGCGTTTTAACGAAATAAGCTAATAGCATTGCTAAAGGAAAAAAATCTGGTCTGTATCTACACAAATATTGAAAATATTCAAAATTATTTAGTAGGCGTTGGAAATTCCTCTGAGTATAGTTGGTGTTTTGGGGTTTACTGTCGCTGCAACAGATATAGCGATGTCCAGCCAATGACACCGATTTGAACAGGGAAACGTGATAGAGCAAGCCAGATTGAATGCTTCTTATATTTTACATCTGAATGTTTGATGAGAAAACATGTCATTCAGTGTATGCGTATCAGCCATTTGATTAGAATCCAAATATATGGTAAATAAAATCATGTCTTCGTTAATAATTTTTCAACAAATGTCATCGTTGAAATTATCTTCAACTTTCCAAAGTCGTGTGGTCATAATTTGTACTATCAATTCGAATTAGGCCATAAGAAAACAACCAAGAGGATGTGTCTATATTTTTGTCAGTGGTTACTTTGAATCTTTTCTTGGAATCTTTTAATAATAGAAAGGACAAATAAAACTTACAGAGATGGGTGACTAAACGCATGCCTTGTTTTCAAAGATTGCTTTTTAATGGCCCATAATCATGAGAGGCATTTATTTAACAACCCAAATACTAAAATTACACATCCTCTTTGCTATTTATGGTAGTTCACTTCTAATTTTATTACCTCTATTTTAGTAATCTGCCGACAGCTTATAAAGTTTTGGACTCCAGTGTTGGTTCAGTTAAGGAAACAGATTATGATCTGAAAAACGATGTCAAGGCTCTGCTGAAAGTCAAGGCTCTTCTGAAACAATAAATCAATGTGAAATTTCTATTCTCTTTCATTTTAGTTCAGAAGCATTTCAAAAGTGCGTGTTTTATATAGACGTGAATAAAACCATCTTTAACCAAGTCGAGACGCCAACTTTATTTTCACTCTTATATGCGCATACTTTTCAAGGTGAAAAATCTATTCGTAAAGTGTTTCAAAGTTTGATATGATATATTATTAACATACTTCTTTGCAGACAAGATTTAATGCCCATATTTCAACAGCAGATTTATAAAGTACTCGTCTTTATATATCTCAGTAAGGACCAAACGAAAAGAGAGTTCTTTTTTGAAACAGAGGACTATCGTAGTATACGCGCTGCCTTGTTGATAGTATGACAAACGATTTAAAAGTATGTCGCTTATCCAAATTTAAGATTTTTAGACATACAGTGATTTGCATTACTCATATATTATACAATCTTGGTGTATTCATGACTACTATTTATGGCCGACGGTGGTTGACTTTGAAACTGAAATTACAGTACATAGAGAAATATTAATTAAAATTCAGCGTGATAAAAAATGAACCATTCCGTATACTCATCCTAATCCGTTAAACTTCTGTTAACATCAAGCAATCGGCGAATCTTGCAATGCAGATTCTGTTTCTTATGTAAACTATCTAATTAGTTACCATTAATTGTGGTCACAGTATAAGATTTCAAATTCTTAATTAAATTAGATAATCAATTTCGATATCTGAATTATATTTCTTAATTTTACGTATTAGATTACCCATTATTTGTTTGTATGTTTATTTTTCTTGTTGGGTTCAAAGTCCTTTCTTTTAATACATTTCCAAAAGTGGTGAACTTATTTTTCTTCTTGAACATTGCTAAATGTACAAAAGTAATTTTCCCTAAGTTTTTAAGACTTCTTCAAGCGAAAAATCCAATTGACTCTTCCAGGATTCGAACCTACAGCGGTGAGGTACTGGTTATTCAATATGGTTGTTTTACGTAAAATGTTTGTACCTATACGATAAAGCCTGAAATATGCTGATACTAAATATGCCCCATACATCGTACTTAAAGAACTGAGCATGTTTTATATAAATGATTACTACGAGTAAATTGATAGATGTTCTTATCACGAGTGGAAACGTTATTGAAGTAAATGACCAAAACCACTTTATTCTTTAACCGAAAATTAGTTATCTTTGATAAATAAGACAAAACCACAGCTACAACAACACTGAAATAATCAATCAATCAATCAATCAATCAATCAATCAATCAATTATTCAACGATCTATCCCAGGCTTGAGCCTATAATCTGCTTTTCGTCACCACCACGCTGTCCGGTCTCAAAGATCAATTTGAAGGATGAGAGCAAAATTAGGCTAGGTACTTATACATATATACATGTATGCCCTTAGCCTAGTTTTGTTATAAACCCTCAAAATGGACTAAACCAGTATTTCTGCTACGATATGATAAATCGAGTGTATGGAAATGAGATACAGATGCATGTTTCCTTTTCCATGAATATGGTATGAACTAAGTATTGGACGAGGTTATTAATTCGCGTTTCTTTAAAAAAATGAATACACATTCGCTTTCAATACTTTTGTCTGTGATACAATCGGAAAGCCCAATCAGTATATTTGTATATTAAGGATATAAAACCTATCAAACTTGTCCCTCGCCGATTTGGGTTTGAGTACCGTCTTATCTGAAAATATCATGTCACCCTGTCATAAAACAAAAAAATATAAAATAATAAAACAAAAATGATTAGAGAAATGGTGACATATTGCCTGTAGACATGGCATATTACACACTTTGTTTTGACAAATTAATATCTCATTGTGTGGAGAAGAAAATACTTAATATATTATCTTTCTACAAACTTAAGTGAAGCCTCTTTGTACATAGTTTGTTTAACTAATATTTAAACTCATAATTCATAATCTTGACTGCATTAACTTCTTAAAATATATCATATTTCGAAATATATGATAATATATGACAAAGAAGCACATTCAAGCAATTATATTCATCTTCGAGGGTAGTCACATGTACATAATGGACAGATTCTATCATTATATTAGTCCAGCTGGCTAAGTAGGTCGAGGGTCCACTCCCGTCAGGTCTTCCTCTACCTGTCATTAGCTGAGCGTCGCTATATGAATTAAATACTATCGAAGCGTTGGTCAACTGCATGATGGTCCGTATACTATTTGAAATTCCAGTCCGCAGCTTTTAGTAATACATGTACACGACTATTAATCTTAAGATCCCTTTCATCTACATATAGTTTTTTTTTTCGCTATAAATGCATATTAAGTGAGCGTTTAGCTTTTTGAACGAATCGACCAAAATGATTTTCTAATCAAATTGTGTTTAATGTGATACCTATCTAGGGATACACTGAATTATGTTAAACGCCTTTTAATTAGCAAATGAGTGACAGTCTGTTGCAGCAAGTCTTTGCTTAATGAAAAGGTGTTTTTTCTGAAGTTACCTGACCCTTTCGTAGTTTAATGGAACAAGAAAAGCATGGTTTGCACGAACATACACTTTCAATTAACCATTCTACCACCCGGCTTCGTTAATCTCTAAAGATGATCACAAGCATGATGTGTGCCGATGATTGAATCTGCCACAAGGATTCCGTTCAGAGCACGACGCCATTCTGTTACAGCTTCACAAACATCTGCCTTTCAAATCTAACTCTAAAGAATAATTCAGAGTTCTATAATTATACTTTTAAATCTCAGCATTGTGCAAGATTATAATTTCACGGATTCACTTCCCCCTAAACCAATTCTAATCAGGCAGTAACGTATGTATATTTAAAATTAATCATACGCAAACGTATTTCTAATTCCACAAACAGCTTAATTTACGAGCAGAATTGCAGAAATATGTAAACTAACACAGTGAAGTGGTTTCTAAATTAATATGTACTGTATGTGTTCTTGAACAAAATAAGTAAATATATATAATAAGAGATGCTGCTTTGAATAAAAGTAATGTGTCGTTTGAAACTCCTAACTTAATTTGTTTTAAATGAATGTTTGAAATCTTGATTATGAAGAACTGAGCGAACATTTCTTTGCTTTATTATCTCGTAAATTAAAACGTACTGTGATGGTATTTGTCGGGACCTGACGAAAATGCAAAACCTCTCAAGGACGGAAAGGGACATAATCTATGTTTTTAACGTTTAAAAAGACAAAAGATTTGAAGATTTCTTACTGCACACATTCTAATAACTGATATAACGAAATCACGCAACCTGAATATTGCTATCACATTTGCGAGTATATATCAACTGACCGACATCTCTCCCTCTCTCTTCTTTGCATTTGAGTAGGATATCACATAAATGTATGTACATGTGTATATATGGAAATAATATAATTATATATTTTAATGAATCTTTCAATCGTTCTCAATCTAATATAATGGTATATGTTCATCGTCTTGTAAAGACATAACGATATTTACAGATAGTCACGTTATCCACAGGGACTTGCTCCCATACACACACACACCACACACACACACTGTACATACACTATCAACAAGGGTGGACATCTTTTCAGGGGTCGACTCGCTTCAACTCCGTTTTTTCAAATCATTCAAATAAATCTATGAAGTTAACATACGGAATCACTCAAATATATATTTCTCTATCGAAATATACAAAATTGTCGTGAAAATAATCCTCCTTTGTATGTTTATTTGTTTGAAATATATGCGAATCCGAGAAAAGGACAACAACCTGGACCAGCAGCGCAGTACATTTCGGGATGATTCGGATTTTTACGCTGCGAAATTGGTCAGCGATATTGCGATTATTTTCCCGCAATCTGTCAAACCGTTAAATTTAAATTATTAAAGGGCTGACTATTCGGGCGTTGAAAGAAAAAAAAACCCCAGGCAGTATGGAGAAATCAGCTGTTTCTTGGTAATTTTCTTGTTGTAAAATAAATTATTTAAAGACTTAGAAATAAATTCACTTGTCTGTGAGTGTGTGTTTTTAAATTGAAATAAATATCACAGGGATTTGAAGTTCAGTAGAATTTAGTATTCCGTATATATAAGAAAAAATAAGTTTTGTATGTATGGAGTACTATTATTTTCAGAATTTTATTTTAAATTACTGAACTTCAAATTCATGTAATAAATATATAAGTTATGTGAAAAATATATATATATATATTTTTTTTATTTCATTTACTTTTATCTATTTATTTTGTTTAGCAATCTCTCCAAACCATCCACAGACAAACACACACACAAAATAATAAGAACCAAAAATATTAAAAAATAAAACAAAAACAATATAAAACTATATGTTCCTCCTTTTTTTTCAAGTTTTTCAAAATTTACATGTTGAGGTTGAGGTTTGAACTGACAACCCCCAGCTTCACTGGGATAGGTACCAGGGGACAAAATGGCATCTTGTGTGTGTGTGTGTGTGGGGGGGTGTTTGGGAATGGAAACTTTCTTTATCCTGTGCTAGCTTGTTGGGTTGTAAATTCCTAAAATATTCTGAAATGGAGATTTTTTCAAGGATTTTTCACACTATGTGACAGAGGCCTATAAAAGGCTACTTCCCAATCCAAAACCATGCAGTTTTCCCAAATAATCAAACTTACACAAGCTTCTTCACTTCCCAATTGGATCAAATGTTTCCCAATTTGGCAGTTTTAGCTGCGAGTTTTTCCCAAAATCAAAGGTCTTGGCCTCTTCCCAATTGCAGCAGAAAAAGCCATGTTTTTAAAGGATATTTATTTAAAAATCAATCAGTCTTAATGATCTTTTCTAATTACTAGGCAAACCAGCTTGTCACAATTTGAATGTTGCATTGAAACTGTGTGTGTGTTTTGGGTTTACCGTCGTTGTGACAGTATTTCAGTCATATAGCAATGTCCAGCTAATTACAGGTGGAGGAAACCCCGAATGCACAGAGACACCCGGTTAAATCACCGACCTTCTGCAAGTCAGTTTGAAAACTTCCTCACATGAAAATCCGAATGACCCTGCCAGGATTCGAACCCACAGCGGTGAGGGGCTGATCGAGTGAGTGTTAAAGTCAGCGACTTCACCCTCTCGGCCATGGAGGCCCCAAAACATTGAAACTGTCTAGACCATTATCCACATATTATATATTATTTATCTTCATTGCTTTCATCACCCAATAGTATCCCAATGTTAGATCTATAACATTATTTTTCTTTCAAAAAATAAAGTCACAAATTGTAAATAAAATCTCTAAGAAAAATACTGCTTAATCCTTACTCTTCCTGGTAAATATATCAGTCTTTTTTTATTTCTCACTTCTGCAGACATTCTTAGACAATGTACTTGTTCAACCAAGGACCGACCCCGGTGGCCTAGTGGGTAGAGCGTCCGCCTTGGGTGTGGGAGGTCGTGGGTTCGATCCCCGGCCGAGACATACCAAAGTCGTTAAAAAATGTAGTGTTATAGCTCCCTTGCTTGGCGCTCTGCATATAAGAGAAGTTGCACGACTGGTTGGCCTGGTGTCAGGATAATGTGACTGGGTGTGGTATCATGCCACATGTCTACGGCATGATATCGCAGTGTGGCAGCACTATATCCGTCTCAAGTAGACATCGTCTCCAAATGACTGAAATACTGTCGGTGGGACGTTAAGCCCAACAAACAAATCAACCAAGGAACATTTTGAGGGATAAGTATAGAAGTTATATGATTGGTTTCAAAGTGTAAAATGTTTATGCTATAAACAAAATGAATTGATTCTTGTTTGCGAAACTGATTATAACTGGATGGCCCTTGACTTGTTTGCCACAACCTCTGGGGAGAAAGATATATGTTGAGGTAATTTTTCCAGTACTGGTTCATCCAAGAAAAGATGGCTGTTTGCTGCTGCACCATTTTAAGAATAACATTAAATACCACCAAAGCTGTCTTATGCTGAAAATAGAATAAGTACATACACTAATAAATATGCAATATTTTCTTTAATCAAATTATTGTTTGGATTTTTTTACATCATAATTTTTTCATACACATTTCACAATACCATTCATCAGATAGGTTACTCTCAACCTGTTCATGTACACATACATAATGAAACCATGTATCACAGCCATCACAGGCAACACTTTCCTCTGTACAGTTATGTGAACATACACCACAGGGATAATTTGATTTCTTTATCCTTTTTGATTTACCCTTTCCTCCCTTACTTACTGTTTTTCTGGATTTTAACTGTACGCTTGAAGAAGGTTCCACATGAACAGTTGAGGATGAAGGAGCACTAACAACTTTATCTATTGCCATTTGTCCTCCAATTAAATGTTCTTCTGTGCTTGAAACAGTATTATCAACATTAGGTGTGCCTTCTCCAGCTGAGGTGCTACATGGAGAGTTTATTGTATCATAAGGGGATTTGCTGTCTGCAACCAGAATTTTAGAATTTTCCATCCCTTCACATGCCATTATTTTCAGAATTAACTCTTCAGCTACTTCTTTCTTTAATTTCCTACTGCGATAAATCACATTATATGCTTTGCAAAGAAGTTCAATCTCTCTTTTTGTAAACAAACATTCTATAAATCCTCTGTCTTTGATGATTTCAGACTGGAGCCTTTTATGAGACATTATTTTGCACTCAGACTTGTCATTCTTTATTGTTTTCATATTAAATGATTCCTTCTGTTTGCTTTGTGTTTTCATTTTTATTTGCTTCCTGTGAGCTTCTGTTTTCTTTACTTTCATATCCTGTAAGAAATTCTTTCGCACTTGTGACAGACTCATCAATCCATACTTAGACAAAATCTCTGAATATAAACCACTGATAATGTTCTCATCAAAAGTTAAGGGAAATAATTTTCTGAACTTCGCCTTTAACTCTTTATCACTTAATAACTTATTCTGGATAAAAGAGAATAGTTTTTGTCCATATGAGTGAATATTTGTTGTAGTTTCCAAACTAATCAATGTTTTGTCCAAACTAAGGAAAAAGTGATATGTCTCATCAGATACATTTGTTAAACCTTTCCTTAAATTTTGGCGTCTAGCAGTTTCATCAAGAGATTCTGATTCATTTGAGCTTTCAATCAATACACTCTCTGATTCTGTCAACAACTGTAAATAATCAAGATCATTATTCAATTTATGAACTGTTTCTTGATGTCCAATGTTATACAATATTTTTCTTATATGCACTTTTTTCATTTTAATCAATTTCCCTAAACACCAACCAGCAATATATCTAATTTTTCCTAAACCTGCAGGAGACTGTTCAAAAGATTTTCCAGGAACGTTTTGAGATTCTTGTTCCATTTGTTCCCTTAACTCCTTTGCTGAACTATCTAGAGTAAGCTTTTTTACAAGGCAAGCTAAACGGAATAAGACATTTTTTGCTTCCTCAGTTACATTAGCAAACAGCAGACTTTCAGATTTCTTGTAGTTTTCACTGACAAGAAATGTGTTTATTTCCTGATAAAATTGTGTGGTTTGTTTGTTTTCAATTTTTTTACCCTCTTTTAATACCCTTTTCTTAATTTTATTGAATTCATTCCATATGAATCTTACAAATTTTTCAGTGTTAGGATTTTTTTTCATTTCCATGAGGAAGCTATTTTCCAGCTGCTGATGTGTAGTTATTGTCACATTGTTTTTAATTTTTTCTAAACAGTTATTAATATCAAATGATTCTGGTAATTCATATTCATAGGTATATAGATTGCTGAGTTCTTCTATTTCCTCTAGAACTGAAACCATATCATCTTCATCTATGTCTTCAAAATCAGAACAAGAATCAATACTTGATTCAGTAGACAAAACAGATGCTGAAAAACTATCAGATCTGGAATTTTCTGCATATTCATTATTACAACATGATAAGTCAGTTTTTGGGTAATACTGAACTCTATTGTGGAAATTCTCAATATTTTTCAATGGTTTCTGTAGTAACTTTGCTGAAAAATTGACAATTCGCAAGCCCTTTTTATTTTTACAGCGGCTTATCGCAACAGCTATTTGTCCCCGTTGATGCATTTTCTTGCAATCAATATGAATTCGATCTATTGTTAAGCCCTGTGCTTTATGAACAGTAATAGCATAACATAATCGCAGAGGTATTTGATACCTTGTTGCCAAATCTCTTTGATGTTGTTTAGAATATACTGTAAATAAATGTTTGTGAATAACTTCATAGTGTTCAATGCTTGGGAAATACACAAGAATGGAATCATCCCTTGTTTCCTTAACAAATCCTCTTAATCCATTCACCAATGATTCGGATAAATTCACTAAAAGCATAACTGGTGAATCTTTTTTCACTACTAAGTTCTTCAGGGCAGGAACAGTATGCAGTAACTTCACATCCCCACTGTCTTCTGATACATAAGTCTGTGATTCACCTGAAAGAAGAAAAAAATAATAAAAGGTTTGTTAAATCATTATTTAAATGAAAACTTAGATATTAAAACAAGAGGGCCAAGATGGCCCTAAATAGCTCACCTGAGAAAAGTATCATTCAATGCCTGTACAAAAGAGATTGTTTTAGAATTAAGATGATAAGGCGAAACATTCAGAAATTTTCTGACCCCATCTACAACTCATAAAAAGAAATCATCATGACAAACATTCTGACCAAGTTTGAGGAAGATTGGATCAAAATTGTAGCCTCTAGTGTGTAAACAAGATTTTTCTAAGATTTGACCTACTTTTTGATCCAACCTGACCCATTTTCAAAAGGGTTCAAGATATCATCAAGACAAACATTCTGACCAAGTTTGAGGAAGATTGGATCAAAATTGTGGCCTCTAGTGTGTAAACATCAAAATTGTTGACGCACGACGGACAACGGACAATCAAGTGTCCCAAAAGCTCACCCTGAGCTTTGCTCAGGTGAGCTAAAAATCAATTAAGAAAACCATTTTATACAAAATTAAAGAAGTCTTTGTATAGTATATGAAATATCAAATATCCTTAGAATATATCTGATTTTCATTATTTATAAATTATACATTTTACTTCTACATGATATCTGACTATATCAGTTTGATTTTTTCTATATATCCCTGACTCTCCTCTTATAATCTTTTTCTGTAACAACTTATAAATAAATATTATTACCTTACACATCATCATCATTTTCATTTATAACATGTCTGATTCACCATTATCAACATCTTTATAGTATTACATCATTATCGTTCAATATAATCCAGCATCAGTAAAAATCATCATGACTCATCAACATTTTTCATTATCATAAAGCATTGATCATCATCATCATCATCATCAGTTTCAAAATATTTCAGCATAAGTAAGCATAAATCACTATCACCACCATCATCTATTTCAGTCATTATCACTCATTAATATAATTTAAACATTAGTGAGCATAAATCTTCACCACCCAGCTTCATCATTCATTTACTTCATAACATCAATAAGCATTAATCATTGACACTAACAATCATCATCATTATCACTATTATAATGATAATCTTACTGATCCTTTCTCTCCTCCTTTTTTACAGGTTATGCACTCAAGTACGAAAGTCTAAGGATGCAATATTGGAAGTTTCAAAATTAATGACCAAATATCAGCAATCATTTAATGATGTCAGTGAAAAGCTTTATCAGTGAACATATTGTCAAGATTAGTTTTTACTTTGTTTGGTGTGCAGAAGAGACGAATGCGACAAGGTAACTCAAGACAATATGTTTTCTTTGGACTTGAATTCAAGGAGAATAGAGACAATTCTTCAATATCACCTGGCTCTATCACAAGTTTCCTAACCTTAGCAATGGTTTTATCAAGTAGTTTGAGTCATGTTTGTTTAATAATTCCTTCAAATGTAATCACTAATGGTAATATTGTCATGAAAAAAATTGATATTAACTTTCAGGAAAAAGTATGGACAGTTTCAGTGAGAAAGAAAACTGTAAACTTGGATAATTTAATGATTGCTAGCTGTTTTGATTGTACTGCAGAAACTTTGCAGGAAATTATATATATTGTGGAAAAAATAAGAATCTGTAAAGGCCTTCCAGAGAATAATAAACAAGTGTCATCAAGAATGATCACTGAGACTGTGGCTGAAAATGGTGATGAGAATAGTAGACCTGAAGTTAGAATAAGATGCAATATGTGTCTTCAAACACTGGGATGGTTTTCTACAGGAGAGGCGTGTAGAAGTTGCTGTAAGCAACTTAGCAATTTACAAAAGGATGAAAACTCACTTAATTTCGGAAAAACGGATGAAGACTTGCAGAAGGTATTTGAAGCTATATTTCCTGGTGCATCAACAGAAATGAAGGCTTTCTTACAAACTCAGCATGAAATATTGATCAATCCTAATGGATACATCAAGTGGGACTCAGCTACACTAAAATTATGTCTGAATGTATGGGCAAAAGGCTCAAAATCTTATGAGGATTTTCGGGACAGTGAACTGTTTAAGCTACCATCAGGCCGTCATCTACGTAGAATTAAAAACAGCATAAATCAAAAACCAGGTGTCAATGATGAATGTTTGGAGTGGATGTACAACACTGCAGTCTCGCAAGGTTTACCTGAATGTGGATATCATGGTGGGATCATTCATGATGAAGCTAAGATCCAACAGGATTTGGTCATTAAAAAAAATGGAAAATCCATTGAACTTATTGGCTGGATTGATACTGGGGAAGAAGCAAAGCATTTGCGCACACTTAAGAAAGAAAATGTCCATCAGTCTCTGGCAACTGATGTTCTCCAGTTAACATTTCTTGGAAACACTGGATTTCGTTTTCCAATTGCTCATTTCCCAACAAATGGCGTGAAAGCTTCTGAATTATACATATTAATTTGGGAAGCTATATCAAAACTGCAGACATGGGGGTTTTATGTAGACTTTATCATGCAAGATGGAGGTGGTCAAAACAGGGAGTTTATGAAGTTACATTTTAGTGGGGATCCAAGGAAGGATGGTTTTCTCTCAGATCATTTGGTTTTTCCTGGTAAGAAAATAGCACACTGTCAGGATTTTTCTCATAACATGAAAAAGTTAAGGAACTCTGTGTTAACTAGTGGGAATCAGAGTTTTTCTAAAAGACTGATTCAAATAGATGATTATTACATAGTGTGGGACCATTGGATTCAGGCATATAAATGGGATGAAAACACTAATGCCAGAAAAGTATATCACAAGCTCACTTCATCACATTTATATCCAGATTCTGCTGAAAAAAATGAGAAATCACTTGGCTGATGAAGTTTTAAATGATGATATGCTTCATCTTATGAAGCAATGTACTTCCAGGGAAGGAGGGAGACAAAAGATTCTAATGCGTAGTTCTTTTTTCCAGTGATTTTACTATACTACGATTAACTGAAAATATACATAAAATGCATTTCAGTTCTAGAAATATACCAGAGACCAGAGACATATCAATATATATTCATGTACAATGAACTATACCAGAGAAAAATTAATAAAAATAGAAAAGCATCAATCTTATTCTATTATCAATATATCATACCAACAGTAACATGCCCTGAACCAAGGGAACCCTTAAAGCCAAATCATGATAATCAGACATATGAACTACCAAAGACTGATTTGACAATATTTCAATGACTTATTGCAAGTTATCAAGCAAAATACTGACTAGAATAGATAAATTCAAGTGTTCCACAAATATTATTCAATTATAGAAATAACTGTAAATTTTAAAATAAAAAAATAACTCAAAAAATCAAAAATATAAATTCAAAATCTCAATTCTACAGTAGCTACCCACAATGCAAGGGAGATAATTTCTCACAATCAAAGGGAAACAATCCAACATTCTTCAACAGCATTGTTTGGCTAATTTAAGATATAATAACTGATTTGCTATAAAACAGAGACTTTGATCGTTTGCAACAAACATCTTATAAAGTGAATATTACACTTATACCTATGCAAACTCACGATATCACAATGAATACATCATGGTTCGTATTCCCAATCATGCAAATATACACGAGGCATGATCCCAATAATGCGAGGCACATGAATACCGATTTTATCAATATAAAGGCTTGACAGCACCTGAACACTCTGCAATATTAAAAGTGAACATATAACGCATTGAATACTAACCAAATTCAAATATCATCCCTCCGATTAGTACAGAAAATCTTGTGTTTTTTGTCTCGTTTTGTTTTTCCAAACACAAACATGTGCAAAAAACCGGAAGTCACAGTCCTACTGGTGCCTAATCCAATCATATCGCTAGATTTTGCGGCGGTAAATACAAATAAATTCATCCCCAGAACTTTCGCCCTAAACCATTCGCCCCAATAAATTTGGAATTTACATTATCATTATTTTGGCGCTTACATACCAGCCCCCTAATTGCAAGATATCGAAAGCTATATTGCAATTACTATACTAGAAAGTTTACAAACAATTACATCCAAAGAAAACAAATGCTATCTTAATCAAAAAAGCAATAAAAAATTTATCAGATATCCTAATATTTTACATTATCAAAAGCAAAATGAAATTATATACATTCTTCATAACTGTATACATCAGTCTTGTCCTCCAATCTCTTCAGCTCCTTGAATGAATCCGCGAAAACATTTATTACAGCTCTAAGCATATACTGGCGCAGTAAGTAGCCAAAATTGCTAGTGGCCACCTTTAAAAACAACCTAAATCACAGTAAAATTTAAGCAAATATATGCAGTGTGACTTATCTAAATTAAATGCAAATAATTTAAACGTGCGCCAACACAAGCTTCAAGCTGACACTGGATAATAAATTTCAACACATTTATTTCACACTGCTTCGCGCATTTAAACCACGGACTCCTGAATATTGGATCAAGTCAATATTACTCTGCTTCCAAAATAGCACACAATTTGTCTATTGGTCGAGTAAGAATGTTTGAAGCCGTTTTCACTCTCACTTGGCGTACGAATCCAGATCTATCTGGCAAGATTTCAACGATAAGTCCCATTGGCCACGAACCCCTTGGCGCAGATTGATCAACGATCAGCACAACGTCCCCAACTTGAAGATTTCTTTTGGTCTCGTGCCATTTCTGCCGTTCCTGTAACAGCGGTAGGTATTCTTTGATCCAGCGTTGCCAGAACAGGTTCGCCATATACTGAATCTGCTTCCAACGTCTTCTGACATAATTGTCTCTTTTGCAAAATAGACCAGGAGGTAGATTTGGGTTTTTGTTTAGCAACAAGAGGTGATTTGGCGTTAGAGCTTCCAAATCACTGTGATCGTCTGGATTCTTTGTAAGCGGCCTACTATTCAAAACTGCTTCAGCCTCACATAAAAGTGTCTGCAATCCTTCATCATCTAAAACCTGTTCCCTTAAGGTACTGTTAATTGCACTTCGCACAGATCTAATGAGTCTTTCCCACACACCTCCATGGTGCGATCCCAATGGAGGATTAAATTTCCAGTCAATATTTTTCTGAAGCATTGCATCACTGATCCGTTCAAGATTCCATTCATTGATTGACTGCCGAAGCTCTCGTTCGCCCCCTATAAAATTTGTCCCATTATCAGAACGCATGACTTTAACTTGACCTCGGCGCGCAACGAAACGTCTGAGTGCATTTATGTACGAGTCTGCATCTAATGAAAATGCAACTTCAAGATGCACTGCTCTACTCACTAAACATGTAAATATAACGCCGTATCGTTTCACCCTACTTCGTTTGAGTTTTACCTCGAAAGGTCCAAAGTAGTCAATGCCAACCCGTGTGAATGGAGGCTCATCTGGAACCACACGATCTTTAGGTAAATTCGCCATCTTCTGCTGGCCTACAGGCGCTTTGAATCTGCGACATATGACACATTTTGCAATTACATTTCTGATAATTGTAGGAGCTCTTATTACCCAGAATCTTTCTCTCAAAATAGTTAACATATGGTTTCTCCCAGCATGTTTGAGGTTCTCATGAATTTGCCTAATAATGAGCATAGTCACATGGTGTTTCTGCGGAAGTATAGCTGGATGCTTCATATCTGAAGGCATGCATGCCTTGTCCAAACGACCACCTACGCGTAATGTTCCATTTTCCAATATTGGATCAAGTTTTTTGATACTACTACTCTTTTTAATGGGAGTCTTACCATTTTCTAAGGCAGTTATCTCGTCTTTAAATGTTTGTCTTTGCACATATGCAATAACCGCACTCTCTGCTCTGGACATATCACTTACAGTTAGCTTCAACTTTTCCTGCACATGAGCTGTTTGCAATTTACAACCCTTTCGAAGCTGCACTCTTCTGAGAAGCTCATCTCGTATTCTCAGAATCCACCCAACACTTCTCTTCAACTTGTACCATGAAGAATGCTGATTAATTAACTGATCAATCAAGTCAAATCTTTCCATACTTTGAGGCTGTTTTGTTACGATGTTTCTCACTACAACCTTTTTTACTTCTGGGTCATTTTCAATGGACTCACAAACTTCACTAGGGCTTTCTGGCCAATCGTCTTCTGACAACATCAAGAATGCCGGAGCTTCAATCCAATGTTTCTTCCACAGAGCTAGATCAACTGGCAGCCCCCTTGAAGCTATGTCTGCCGGATTCAACTTTGTGTTTACATAGTGCCATTGTTCTATTTCTGAACCTTCATGAATGACCGATAAGCGGTTGGCTACAAACGTGTGAAATCTTGATGTTGAGTTTCTAATATATCTCAAAACTGACATGCTATCTGTCCAGAAAAACGTTTTGTCGATTTCCATATCCAATTCCTGTTTCAACATTTTATCTACCCTCACAGCAACTGTTGCTGCAGTCAATTCTAATCGCGGAATTGTTACTTTTTTCAACGGCGCGACTCGCGATTTCCCCATAATAAATGAACAATGCACCTTTTCTTCCGAATTTATCAAACGTAAGTACGACACAGTTCCATAGCCCCTTTCACTCGCGTCCGCAAAGTGGTGTAGCTCTGAAGACTCTACTACTCCAAAATCTACAGGCTTAAAACACCTATCAACGTCAAAGTTGCGCACATCACTAATGTCATTTAACCATTTGCACCACTTTTTGTCATACATTTCAGGAATTGGGTCGTCCCAAGAGATTTGCAGATGACATAATTCTTGCAACAACGACTTTGCACTAACAATCATTGGAGCTATGAAACCCAAGGGATCATAAATGCTGCTAATTGTGGAGAGAATTCCCCTACGCGTATGCTCATGGTTTTTTACATCTACATTGAAGCTGAAAGCATCAGACTCCACGCACCAGTTCACACCGAGAGTTCTTTCGACAGGCAACATGTCCGCATCTAAATCTAAGTCTTTGACTTCTGCTGCTCTCTCAGAAGCAGGCACAGACGTAATCACCATTCGGCTATTGCTAACCCACTTAGTTATGTGAAAACCACCACCTTTCAAGATAGCTTGCAAATCTTCAACCAAAGATACTGCGGTTCGCTCAGTCTCAACTGACTTCAAACAGTCGTCTACATAAAAGTTTCGCAGAACTGTATCAATCACTTTGTCATTGAAATAACCTTTCATGTCTTTCGCGGTTTGCTGTAACGCAAAACTTGCACAGCTCGGAGAAGATGTCGCTCCGAACAAGTGTACAATCATCTGGAACTCAACCGGCTCTGTACTTGTGTCACCATCTGTCCACCATAGAAATCTCTGAAAGTTCCTATCTTTGGGAGATACGTGCACCTGACAAAACATACTCTCTATATCACCCATTATCGCGACTGACTCTTGTCTGAACCTAGTCAAAGTGCCTACCAGTGAACTCGTAAGGTTTGGCCCTTGAAGCAATTGATCATTTAAACAAGTTCCACCATATCGCGCAGCGCAATCAAACACTACCCTAATTTTATTCTTTTTAGGATGAAATACACCGTGATGCGGCAGATACCAAAGCTTTCCAACTTCAGGAATGTCACTCGGCGACACTCTTTGCGCGTACCCTTTGTCAATGACCTTAGTCATAAACTCTGTGTATGCCTCACGAAACTTTACGTCTTTATCAAAGCGCTTGGACAGCAGTGTTAATCTTTGCTTCGCTTGATTTCTATTGTTCGGCATGTTCACATTTTTTGACTTGAATGGCAAGTCCACAGTGTAATGACCTTCGCGTTTTGAAATCGATCGCGTCACTGACTCCATGAATTGTTTGTCTTCTCTAGAATGTTCAAGTTTATCATTAATTGTCAACTCTGAAAAGTCTCTATTGAAATGCTCCCTAAGCTGATCGTCCAGAGATGTCTTGACATAATTTGATCTAATGGTTTGACTACAGCCATCTCCCTCTAATGGACCATTGACTACCCATCCAAACATTGTCTTGATGGCAAAGGGACCATTGCCTTCACTTGGAATTATTTCCCACGGTTCTAATGCCTTAGGCACATTAACACCTATAAGAAGATCTACTTCACTGTCAATTCTCTCAAGCTGGACACATCTCAAATGTGGCCAACCTTTGATATCTTCTTCACTAAGTACATCGGACCTAGAAATTGGCAAAGTTGGTTGAGTGAATATTGATGGCAATTCCACAGTATTGTCACCATGTAAAGAGCTTATTTCCAGCCCCCTTACCTCCCGCAAATCATGTGTCTTATCTTCACCTAATGTCACCATATTAACTTTGGTCATTCTACCTTCCACACCTAAGAAGTCAAGAATTCTTTCTGAACAAAACGTCGCGGTGCTACCCGTATCCAGTAGGGCATATGTTTCAATGAACTTATCACTAGATTTCGCCTTAAGTCTAACTGGCACGATAGGCATTGCAGCCCCAGCCCCCATATGCGCGACAAATGACTTGGGATTGGATGATGAAACATTTTCATGAGAGTTGCCCGGAGCTTGAGCATCTCCACATCCACGTGGATCTACATGTAATATAGTAGGGTGTAACCTTTGACATTTTGCACATCGCAATTTCTTTCGACATTCTCCCTTTAAATGCCCAACCCTCAAACAGCCAAAACACAACCCATTAGTCTTTAGGAAATTGAATCTGTCTGTCAATGCATTTAATACTATGCTTGTACATTCACTAAGATAATGTTGTCCTTTACAGAAAGTACATGATTTAGTTTGCGCGGAAACAACGGAACTTTGTGCACTGTGACCCTTAGTATCTTTGACTACAGTCGCTAGAGTCTTACTCGTTTTGTTGCTTCGAATCGGCTTGCTTGAACTCGCAGACAAAGTCTTCGGTTGTTTGGTAATAAGTATCTCTTTGCCATAGATCGGGTCATTGGCTTTTCGAGCCTCTTTGCGAACAAATGAAACAAGAGTTTCAAACTTCACTGTAGTGCCCTTGCCCTTATGTTCATACACTACGTTCCTCCATTTGTCATGGAGGTAGTAAGGCAGTTTCTGTATAATGGACCGCAAGTTTTCAGAATACTCAAGTACTCTAGCCGCACCTACGTTTTCAACTGCGTACTGGCACTCTCTAAGGAATATAGCAAACTCGTATAAAGCCTTTGGGTCGTCAGCCTTTATGGACGGCCAGTCAAGCACCTTTTTCACATATGTTTGAGTAATCAACTCTGAATCACCATATCGCTCTTCAAACTCCTCAAATGCAGCACGATATCCAATTTCTGCTGGCAAGTTACAATACCCACTGACAATTTTATTAGCTTCCCCAGCAGTGAACTGTAAGAGGTAGTTCAGCCTTTCATCATACGAGTCCGTGTTTGCACAAATTCTAGAATTGAACTGCCTCTTAAAGCGTGTGTAATCTAATACCGTTCCATAAAATTGGATAATTTCTGCTTTAGGCTTATTCAGATCCTTTGACACTGTTGAAATATTTACACTTTCAAACTTATTACTAAAGTTTGGTACTTCAGTCATGTGAATTCCCTTCGAGAACGGTGGGTCGGTAAATACATGGTTGCTATCTTGCACCATGCTCCTTTCAAGATCTTCTAAGATCTTCGACTTGGCATCACTAACTTTAAGTTCAGTCTCTATTTCAAGCTCCTCCTCTTTTAACTTAAGCTTAAACTTCTCCTCATCAATCCGCTGCTTTTCCTTTAAAACACTTTGACGCGCTAACAGTTCTGCCTTCTTTTGTTCTTCCTTTACTCTTTCAATGGAAACATGACTCGTTACCGACACATTTGACCTCTTGCTAATACAAGAAATTGCATCATCTAAAGGCTGTTTAAACTGAAGGAACCATTTTTCGACTTCACCTTTGATTTTCAATATGTTTGAACAGTTCTTATCGAATAAATCCTGATCCTGTTTGGCAGTTTCATGATCTAAAAGTTTCTGAAATGCACTATGCGCGTCCAATAAGAGTTCATAATTGGCTAACAAGCTGGAATATTCGGTCCTAACGAATGAAGCATCATAGTCTCCTTGTATTATTTCAGAGAGATCATGAGATTTCTTATCTACAATCTTCAACAAACGCCCTCTTTCATGCTCTTTGGTTTCCAATTGGTACTGATGGCCCTTCTCGGTGAACTTCCTTTCCCGGACTGCCTCTGTATCATCCATGATGATTCTGCCAATTTGAATTTGTTAATGATGTACTTCCAGGGAAGGAGGGAGACAAAAGATTCTAATGCGTAGTTCTTTTTTCCAGTGATTTTACTATACTACGATTAACTGAAAATATACATAAAATGCATTTCAGTTCTAGAAATATACCAGAGACCAGAGACATATCAATATATATTCATGTACAATGAACTATACCAGAGAACACTTATCATGTTACCCGAGACATAATATCAAATTAATAAAAATAGAAAAGCATCAATCTTATTCTATTATCAATATATCATACCAACAGTAACATGCCCTGAACCAAGGGAAGTAACTGCTGTAAGAACAATACCCTTAGAAAGCCAAATCATGATAATCAGACATATGAACTACCAAAGACTGATTTGACAATATTTCAATGACATTGCAAGTTATCAAGCAAAATACTGACTAGAATAGATAAATTCAAGTGTACATACAATATAATTATACCACTGACAAATATTATTCAATTATAAATTTAAAAAAAGTAACAATTATTCTTATAAATTTTCATAAACTCTAATAATGCCACTGACAATGTATAAATCAAAATCTCAATTCTACAGTAGCTACCCACAATGCAAGGGAGATAATTTCTCACAATCAAAGGGAAACAATCCAACATTCTTCAACAGCATTGTTTGGCTAATTTAAGATATAATAACTGATTTGCTATAAAACAGAGACTTTGATCGTTTGCAACAAACATCTTATAAAGTGAATATTACACTTATACCTATGCAAACTCACGATATCACAATGAATACATCATGGTTCGTATTCCCAATCATGCAAATATACACGAGGCATGATCCCAATAATGCGAGGCACATGAATACCGATTTATCACATATAAAGGCTTGACAGCACCTGAACACTCTGCAATATTAAAAGTGAACATATAACGCATTGAATACTAACCAAATTCAAATATCATCCCTCCGATTAGTACAGAAAATCTTGTGTTTTTTGTCTCGTTTTGTTTTTCCAAACACAAACATGTGCAAAAAACCGGAAGTCACAGTCCTACTGGTGCCTAATCCAATCATATCGCTAGATTTTGCGGCGGTAAATACAAATAAATTCATCCCCAGAACTTTCGCCCTAAACCATTCGCCCCAATAAATTTGGAATTTACATTATCATTATTTTGGCGCTTACAAGCAATATCAAGGATCACTAGAAAACAGAATGGCATTAAATGGGACAATTCAATTTTTGGAGCAAACCTCAACAGTGATCAAAGTGTTCCGTGACCCGAGACCTATTAAAAACATGAATGATACCAGACTTTTACAAATTCAGTCCGTTTATGACTGGTTCCTGCAATGGCGGTCAAGAGATGCCCATGATTCGAAAACACTTCCAAGTATGAAGTGCTTGGATGATCTTGAGAGCCAGTTGTCATCATTTTTGCATGTTTGTCGTGTTCATTTAGAAAGGTTTAGAGGTGCTGAAATTGCACCATCACGTTTTAATTCTGATGTTGCTGAAAACATATTTTGCCAGCAAAGAGGTCTATTTAATGGAAATAATTCCAATCCTAATTACTCCAATTACTGCAGTACAATGAACAATATAATTCTGGGACAATCTTCCAAATCATGTGCAAGAAAATCAAATGCTGGATTGCAAACTGCCGAGCCATTTTCTTTGATATGTAACAATGCTAAAAAAATGAGGAGATCATAGATGCAGACATAAATTAGATGATGATCAGTTAGTTTTGAGTTTTCTTTTAATCCTATAATTTATCTACAGCTACGGAGATTATTTTCTGTTTCTCCTCATGTATTAATTAAAGACAGTGATTGTTATAAAATCTATTTGATTGCATTATGATAAGGTATAACAAATGGTTTGTTCCGCAAACCCAACTGTGCAATAATGTTTGCATTTACGTGTAAACCCTCATTTATCACTGCAGTGAAACCTTTTTTCCTTTCTCAAAAAAAAAAAAAAAAAAAATGTCAGAGAATGTGACAAATGCTCCCGAAGTAGTACATGTTCCTGGTTTTGAAACAATCTCCTAACATTTAAATAGACTTTTCAAGAAGAGGAAAAACTAAGTTATGAAGTTGAAAGGAAATATAAAATCACTTTTTGACCATTGAATTCTAAGTGTGACCTTGACATAGGAGCTACAGACCTGAATCTTTTGCATGACACATTGTCTCATTAGTGAACATTTGTGTTGAATTATTTTAAAATCCATCATAGAATGACAGAGTTGTGGAGCGGACACCAAAAATATACCCCCATTTTTTATATTTGACCTCAAAGTGTGACCTTGACCTTGGAGCTACAGACCTGTGCTTTACGCGCGACACATCATCTCATGGTGGTGAACATTTCTGCTAAGTATTATCAAAATCCATCAAGGAATGACAAAGTTATGGAGCAGACATGAAATCTGGACGGACAGACAGACAGACGGGCGGATGGTTCAACTACTATATGCCCATCTTTCAGGGGCATAAAAAAAGTCTGGGTTTACAAAAAAGTTTTGCCAATCTATCTTCCCAATATTTTTTGAGTTGGAAGAAATAACTTTTGCTTCCATCTAAAAAATTCCATCCCTTTAATACAAATCATATATCATCGGATATTCCCGAAAATATTTCTTGAAATCTTGATTTAAAGACAGAATGAAGGCAAAGTCAGAAGTCTTATCTAAGATTATTACCTAATGTATATCACTTAAAATAAAATCCTTTACACAGTTATTTGCATTTGCATGGTCATTCAGATTTTCATAGCTTGCTTGTGGTTGGACAGTGGTTCTACCTATGTGCCTCTATGCATTGGGGGTCTTCCTCAAGCTGTTATTAGCTGGACGTCACTATATGACTGAAATACTGTCACGGTAACAGTAAACATAAAACACACATACATGATATTACAAGTGTGAATGCACTAGCAACAGCAGTTACTTAACTTTAAGTAATCACAGTAATGTGAATGTTGGATGAAACCTGCCCTGAAAACACTCAACAAATGGGTAAAATATTTTTAAAAAATGTGAACAACAGATATTGATAAAAATAGTCTGCATGTATAGTTTGTTTCGTTTATTGAGTTAACTTTCCAGCCACAGACATGTGGCATGATCCACACCCAGTCACATTATCCTTACACTGGGCAAATCAGTCCTGTAACTAAACTTATATGCTTTGTGCCAAGCATGGGAGCTATGAAGTACTGTGAATTGTTGCTATCGAGATTCACACCTATGACCCCATGATTATAGGAAGACTTCATAATTAAGTACCTTTTGCTTCAAGTAACTTCTCTGAGTTCCACATTTCCACATCTAGATTTTCAGCGTATACTCTGATAGGCTCAGGTCCAGGTGGCAGTGGTCTGGCCATTCTACTCAGCAAGTTTTGGGATGATTCAGACAGCTGACCACTGAAAACAGTGATTGATATGCTTTACTGCAATAAAATGAATAATAATTAATAAATAATAGTGTAAAAATATTTTTTTATTTATAGATAATTCTAAAGTATATTTAATTTAATTCAATTTTTCAATCATTTCTAAAAAAAAAAAAAAAAAAGAGAGAAGTAATTATTTCATCATCATCATCATCATCCTAAGTGGTGGAACGCTGGCCTTTGAGAAAGTGTATATTTGATTTGCTTTTGTAGCTTAATTATTTAATGTTTAAGTAAATTAGATATGTTACCATGCTATTTCATGAATAGCCTGGATCAAGTCTGTCTCCTCTTGTCGATGTATATCTTCCAACTGGATGTGATGGAAATCGGAAATTTTCTCTGATTGGAAACAGGGCTGTCCGTCATCTCCATAGTGGGGGTTTGGTATGCATGGTAACTGATAGAAGTCCCCGCACAATATCACCTGCACTCCACCAAAAACACACCGAGATTGCCTTAAATTTCGAAATACATATTCAATCTGATCTAACGTCTTCATGCTCAACATAGAAATTTCATCAATAATCAAACAGTCAGTACTCAATATATCTGATTTTGTGACGTGCAAGTCCTCATTACTAGTCAATAAAGTAAGCAATTCATCATCACTGAACCTGCCATCTCTCATTCCAACTGCCTTGTGTATTGTCGATACATTTGTTTGAACTGCATTGTCTTTTAATTTGCTCTGTAGGTTCACAGACGCTACTCCCGTGCTGGCAGTTATTCTGACCACTTTCCCAATATTTTGTAATTCTTCCGCTATCTTACATAAGACATGACTTTTCCCACTACCTGGCAAACCAGTTATAAGAAGGTTGTGACCATTTCTAGCATACCTTAACGCTTTAGTTTGATTTTCATCCATTTTCGGTCTCTCTGTTGTTGACAGATTGCGGGAAAATAATCGCAATATCGCTGACCAATTTCGCAGCGTAAAAATCCGAATCATCCCGAAATGTACTGCGCTGCTGGTCCAGGTTGTTGTCCTTTTCTCGGATTCGCATATATTTCAAACAAATAAACATACAAAGGAGGATTATTTTCACGACAATTTTGTATATTTCGATAGAGAAATATATATTTGAGTGATTCCGTATGTTAACTTCATAGATTTATTTGAATGATTTGAAAAAACGGAGTTGAAGCGAGTCGACCCCTGAAAAGACAGTGTGTGTGTGTGTGTGTGTGGTGTGTGTGTGTATGGGAGCAAGTCCCTGTGCGTTATCCTTATGTCATTTTAGATTACAGCACTGAATATTACAAGAAAGCTTGAATGTGCGGAGTTGGTGATATTTTTTCACTATAATCACACATTGTTATAACGAGTGGCAAACATGTTTGTCGAATGTGTTTTATTTGATTCCGTCTGATTGTACTAGCTAGAATCTCGTTATCATTTTGTTACATACTTTTAAATTTAAAGTCTGCATTCTCAAATCACAGAGTTAGATTCGTACATTCGTGTGATACATTCTATCATAACTCAATGCAATTTTGTTTCAAAGGAGTGCAGTTTTTTGCAACATAAATACATAAACCCCATGCAAGCAGCCAAAGACTGAGCAGATAAACATTAATGTAGACAAGAAAAATAAAATTATTATACCAGACGAGTTGCCTACGACCATTGTTGAAATTGCTTTAAACGCGGAAGACTTTTTTTTATAGCAAAATAGACAAAACAACTGGAACTATCAAGATTAGTAAACCGTCTCCTGAGAAGTTGATCCATTGATTTACTAGGTGTTTTGATTTTGCTTAGAATTGACTGCAGCCGGAGATATCCAGAATCCCCCTCTTTTTCGAAAACAAAGCAATCTTCACAAACAAATTTCGAGATTTTTATGCCCCCAAAGGTTGGCATATAGTAATCGCATTGTCCATATGGATTTCTTTTTCCGCTCCTTGACTCTGACATATCTTGATGGATTTTAAAATAACATTGCAGAAATGTCCACCATCATTAGACGATGTGTCGCGTGCAATCTCCAAGTCTGTAGCTTCAAGGTCAAGGTAAAAAAAGTGGTCTATTTTTCTGACAATTCTTGATGGATTTAATAGAAATATTCACCACCATGAGCAATGTGTCAGTTGCAATCCTCAGGTCCGTAGCTCCAAGGTCAAGATCCCACTTAGAGTTTAAAAGATATATTTTTCGTGTATTCTCCATATCTTTGTCACTCCTTAATGGATTTTTTCTTGCATAAATGTACACCATAATGATACATTGTGTTGTGTACAATACCCAGGTTCATCGCTGAAAGGTCATGGTCACACTAAGAGGTCAAGTGCCATAAGCCCTGATAGTGCATTGTTTTGTCCTCTGTCCGGCTGTCCAAAAATCTGGATGCTATTATAACTTATAAAATCTCAGGAAACTTGGTATATGGCAATATGGAGATTATGCACTTCACTGATATTTTTCTTGGATAAAAAAACTGATTGCTGTGGTAATAGAAATAATCAAAATATGCAAGGTTGGTAGGGGACTTATGTGTTGTGAGCAACAGCACTGACATGGTTTTATGCCCCGAAGGTGGGCATATAGTAGTCCCAAACGTCTGTACGTCCGTCTGTTCGGATTTTCGCTTCCGCCCCAAATCTCAGAATGACATGAAGGGATCTTTCTATAACTTGGCATAAATGTTCACCATGACAAGATGATGTGTTGCACACAAGACTGAAGTTCAAAGGGCAAGGTTTTTCAGAAAAGTAATAGGTAAAATGAAAAGTTGATGTTGAAAATTTCCAGTGGCTATGGCAGTCTTCAAGCAGTATTGATAACTTTTTTCAAACACAATTTGATTTAATTCTCTAAGAATTATAAATGATTTGGAGTAATTGTGTAAGCATAATTTGAATTATTGTATTGACAATTTAAATGTATTGATTCAATTTCATTTTTATGTTAACATTTGAATTTTGAGGAATAAAAGGCTTGAAGACTGAAAGGCTTTGCAATCCCTGCCTCCAGAGCAAACTAATCCTATATTTTCTTTGGTTTGGTAGGGGTGTTGGTCATGCAGCTGCAGTTGCAGTCAATATTTAAAAATGTGGAGATTTGTTTCAGAGGAAGTACAGAAATACTTATTTTATTTATTGTATTAAATAGTTCTCTAATTTTGTCATCCTACAATCTTGGCAAACACAATATTGTTATGCATGCATTCTATAAATATCTAATAAACACATGGACAGGTAATTATGAATGATATTGGATATTCACGCTCTCTCTTTTCAGATTGAGATAACAAAGCTACTGTAAATACTTACTGACTATATATAAAACACAAGAAAACATGAATCATAGCTCACAAGACAGTACAAACAATGACAGCTTGGAATTAAGCTCATCATTACACATAAGCTGTGTCAAGACCTTCCACACAGGATGAACAAGAATATTGCCCCCCCCCCTCCTAAAAAACAAAAGGTTATATTGATCATTTTGACAGTATCACAAATATACTGTCCAAGAGTGTCACTGACATTGATGTAAGGAAACGTTTTTCACTGTACAGTGTCAGCAAAGCTGATGTAAAATCGGCTACAGATGACCTGGAGACAGTGCGTAGACAGCTGAAAAGTCAGAACTTGAAATGCCTGCACCTGGTACATGTAGATAGGGTGAAATCAAACATGTCAGCAAAAAATTATGAGATTCACTCCTTAAAGCAGAGAGTTGCATTTCTGGAGAAGGGAAACAACACTCTCACAGATAAGACATAAACTGGAGGACCAGCTCAAAATGGAGAGATATTCCTAAGCTCCAAAGATGAAGACAGGAAATAAGAATCACTGTTCAGAGACATAGTATTCACAGACGATGAATGAATGACAGCTATAAATGACCTTTATTTGGCACTTGAAGTGTTTTTATTGATACCTAATTATTTTTTTCACCTTATCAGTTTCTTTATGTATATTCTTTTGTGCCTAGAGGTCTATTCCATATTATTTGTCCTTGTTTTTCTTTTTTGAACAAGAAGTGCCTTGTCATTTTCATAAAACTGTCTTCACTGACGAAAGATATACATGTACATGTATATGAAAACCAGCCCGAGTCTTTAGATGATCAATCTTCCTGCGATGAAGATTCCACCAATGCGATTTTAGCTTCCTCAGTTCAAGAGAGTGAGGACACAACACTTGACACATGCTAACAACCAAATGACCCAACAGCTGATGCATCAAGCATTCTGTCAATTGCCCCTGGAGAAGGAAACCATCCGCTTCATTTTATGTTAGACCCTGGATGTGTGGAACAATCTTCTCCTAATTATTTCCCTACTGTTGGTTTTGGCTTTGATGTAGAGAGAGATACGATAATCACACAAGAGACATATTTCAATGCACGACTTTTCAACTATAAAGGGAATTTTGAAAAATATGTAGAATACCTGTTCTTTGCTCAGTTTATTACTGAGCATAAGCAAGTTTGGACTCTGTTTCAGCAGCTGTAAGAAAGTCATACAAAACACTTTCAGATCATCAATCAATTGATGCTGGATTTCTTAAAGACCCTGATAGAGTTAAATCTCTGATTCATAAAAGCCAGACATGCAAGTGTCTTCAGAGGTCAAATTGCTGCCTTTGTTAAACTGGCAAAGGGGATGGTATTGTTGTAGCAGTGCAGTTTGACAATCAGCCGTTGAGGAGAAACACAAGGCAAAATTCTCCTTACATGTTGCAGCTCCAGTCATATCCTGATTCAACCCAATATTAAGGTCAGAAGCATCTTTCACAGCCACTCACCCCCACCCCCTAAAAAAAACAAAAAACTCGCCGTAACAAGATTTCCACTGAAATTGTGTTGGGTGTGTACCATCAACAAAATACAGGATCTAACCTTATACAAAATTGTTGTCTCGTTTGATGGACGCTTTTGTGATGGTCAAGCGTATGTTGCTCTGAGTCGAGCCAGATATCTGACAAACTTATATGTTACTTACTTTGATGCAAAGAAGATCAGAGTAAACAAACATGTAAGGAATCAAATGCAGCAACTCAGAAATAAAAGAAAACTTACACCATACTAGAACATGCTTGACATATGGAAAGATAAAAAAGTAATCTCAGCTCTGAACCTTAGGTCACTTGTTGGCCACAAACAGGATCTATTATCCGATCCAATAATGCTGCACTCAGATATAATTGGAGGAGACCAGCATAATAATGTTTTCTATAATAATGTATTGCTATAGCAAATAATCGTCCGCTATATGAACTCTAGTTGACTTATGCATATTAATCTTAGCTATTGTATATTTCATACATGCATAATGCTGTCTAGTTGTGATATCACTGTTAAAAATGTCAGGAAAAAGTCAAGTGAAATGGGGAAATTTTTCACAAAACTATGAATATGCTTTCAGGGGCATTCGTTACAATCTGTGAAATATCTTGTTTTTACTGTGTTTTACTGTGAAAGAACATTTAAAGAAAGTAATAAACATGTTCAAGCAATCTACTGAAGTAATTTTAGTTTTGAGTCCAAGTCACACATACACAAATACTGGCATAAGGAAACGCATATTTCATGGAAATAACGGGCAATGCCCGTTGCTTCTAACTAGTTCGTCCAGTGTTCGGTGATATGTCAAGTACGTGTGAGGGTTCCGTTGTTTTCCATCCAGACACGTGGATTATTTTTGGTTTCTTCACCCCCAAAATGACCTCACGAACCGTTATCCAAGTAATTCGAGTGATTTATCGAAATTGTGAAAACTGTTCCGTAATTTCTAGTGATGTATTGAAGAAAGTAAGAGAGCTTAATTTTCTATTTCACGGACGTTCCCCTGCTTTTAGTTCATAAAAATTACCCATCACGATGGCCTAATGGTTGGAGCATCCGTCACGAGTCGTGTCGTGAGTTCGATTTCCGTCCGTGTTATACCAACTCGGTGAAATGATTTCGGTGATGCTCCTTTGTGGTTGTCCCTTGTGTTGGTCAAGTATTAGGGTAATATGACTTGGTGTGGTACCATTTTCTTCCACGTGATATTGCAATGAGACTGTATATTGTCTCATGTAAAAAGGAACTGATACCAAAGCAAATTAAAATTACAAAGATTATAGTATGTTAAATGAATTTTAATATTCGGTAACTAATCAATGGCTTCAAAAAGTGCCTTTTATTAAACACTGGTAGTTCAAAACGATGTGTTTGAAGAAACATTCGGATACTGCGAAGATATTTTTGTTAAAACTCAAGTATATTTATTACATTTTATCGTAAATTTAATACTAAAATCTGATGAACGTGTACTTAAGTCAGATTGAGTATAAAATCTTATGGCAAAATAATTGAAGGTAAATCAAAATGTATTACATTAATCAATATAATGCATTCTTGTATTTTGTAATTTGTGAACAAACATGGATTACGGCACAACAATATGAATGCTTAACGATAATATCACACGATTCAGATGTTACTTTGAAAACAGTCATACCAATTTATTAAAAGTTTATTGAATACATAAATAAAGACACTCTCAAAACATCGTCTTTTAATGTATTTTGATTAGTAAATGAAGCTATAATTCATATTACAAAATGGCGCTACAATAAATAAAATTAAATGCTTAGATGAGTAACGAATCAGTTGATATGAATATTTATGCGCCAAATTAAAACAATTGTAGATCAGTTAGGTGCATTAATAAAAAGCATTTGCAAGAGTGAACATTTATTAGTGATTTAAAATCGTTCTGGTGGAATATATTGTTTTTTTAGTTTGCAAGACACAGTTGATAAATGTATTTGCACAGTTTAATGTGAAAGTAAATAGTATGTTGTACGAGGGCGAGTCAATAAATAACCAGCCTAACCTATTTCGGGTTGAGACCTACCTCTTCTTTTTCAATATAATTTCCCTCCAGGGCTATGCACTTGAACCAACGGTGTTCTAGTGCCATCAGCCCAGAAGTGAAGAGGTCAGGGTCCTTTCCATGGAACCACTCCTCAACTGCCTTCACGACTTCTTCGTCAGACCGGAAATGACGTCCACATATATCCTTTTTCAAATTTGGAAAACTGAAGAAGTCGCTAGGAGCCAGATCTGGTGAGTAGGCAGGGTGCGATATTAATTCATACCCATTTCGCTCCACAGCATCCATTGCAACTTTACAAGTGTGGACTCTTGCATTGTCCTGTTGCAGCAAAACACCTTTGGGGAGTTTACCACGGCGTTTCTCGCGGATGGCGTTCCTCAGCTGGTCTAGCAAGTTTGCATAGTATGCTCCAGTTATTGTACTTCTCTTGGGTAAAATGTCCAACAAAATGACGCCCTTTGTGTCCCAAAATACTGTGGCCATTACTTTACCAGCAGATGGTTGAGTCTTGAACTGATTTGGCCTTGGGGATCCCGGCCCTATGCACTGACAACTATGGGCTTTATATTTTTGGTTCATAATAATGCACCCAAGTCTCATCCACAGTAACTATACGCAAAAGGAATTCATCTTTTGACCTCAAACGCTTCAACAACGTACTGCATACTGATGCTCTCGTTGCCTTTTGCTCATTGCTAAGGGATTTTGGGACCCAACAGGCTGTAAGCTTCCGCATCCCGAAACGATCATGCAAAATTGTTGAAACGGTACCATGTGAAATGCCTAATTCCTGTGCTATTTCTGACTTCTGACTATTTCTAACCTGACTGCGCCTATCTGAGTATACCAGATCTCTTGACTTTATTACACATTTCTTCGTCGGTGGCATCAACTGGGCGTCCAGACCTGGCTTCATCTTCTAAAGACGTTCTACCGCGTTTAAACTCCCCAACCCAGAATTCAACTTGAGAATAAGATGGTGCAGAAGACCCATACACATCAACTAACTCAGCATGTATGTCCTTACCAGTTTTACCTTTTAAATGCAAACACCGAATTACAGCACGGTACTCCACTTTTGATGAAAAGCTTGCTTTTACATCACTTGCATCACCAGCCATGTTTGACATTCATTATCTGACAAACAAATGACCGTATGTACATGTGTAGTTTTGTACACAGGTATAGTACATATATTGAAACAATGCGTGAAAATCGTGGATGTCTCGGTTGATCAGAGATGTCATAGGCTGGTTATTTATTGACTCGCCCTCGTATATATACCTGTCAAGAACATGTATGATTTAAAAGAATAATGAAAACTGATTTAACTATTACTTTTTATATTCATGTATACTGTATTATTCATCTATTAAACCACTTTATATATGGTCAGGAGCCAATACTTCGTATTTTAAAAAGCAAAGGAACTTAAGTAGACATTAAATTTTCATAGATTTAAATGTACACACAAGATATCGAAATATTAATCATTTCTCATATGTATGGAACTCAAACGGTTATATGGCATGCTTTAGTACAGTCCATGAATGCAGAACAGCAATAGTTCAGTGTATACGACTTTTAGGCCTTCTCAGCTAGGTGACTCGGCTTATCTAGGCGGTAAGTTGCCGACCTTAAGTTGTTAAACTCAAGTGGGCACGCCTTATACGAGTACTACCGTCCCCGGTGACCGAGTGGTCAGAGCACTGGTTGACCGGGTGTGGTATCATGCCACATGTCTACGCAGTCTGCAGTGTGGCAGCACTATATCTGTCTCAAGTAGACATCGTCTCCAAATGATTGAAATACTGTCGGTTGGACGTTAAAACCAATAAACAAACAAAAAATATACGAGTACTATGTTCTAGACTAATTATAAAATAGGAATGTGTCAGTTAATTGTTTTTCATGCAGTTACTTTGTTTACCCAAAGAGCAGATGTTTAGGAGAAAAGGAGAAAAGACCGTCATTAGATGACCAGCAGTGGTTGAAAGCGTCGAATGATAACAAATTTATTACAACACCCCCACAACAAAACAATAACAGCGAAAAAATTACCTCTCAAAATACAGCAGCAACAAAAAATCGTAGCAAAAGCATACGCTTGAAACGCTGTTTGACCTTTTACTGTTATTTGAGTTAGATGAAAATTGATCTGTGCAAGCGCAAATGTAGGTCAGTGTCCATCTATTTTCGACCAGTCTTTGCAAGTCGCTAAACATTTCAAAAGTGTCTCGAAACAGTACATTTTACACTGCTTTGGCAGACATCATTTTATGAAGATATAATTACCGGTAGTTGCGTAACTTAATTTTTCATTTGAAATAATGTACTCGTTCAATTGGCAGCTGTCGTCTGCCATCCTATGTAATCGCTGACGTAAAGTTTCAACGACGGCTGTGAACTTATGTACTGATATGTGTAAATGCTATGAGGTTTTTCGGGCTACGTCGTGTTCTTGAAACACGTAATCTTCACCTTAAAGCAGCTTCATCACAGACGATTCGTAGAGATAAAAAAGCTGATTCTACTCTCCTTCGATAACATTGGCGAAGTCCTTGTTGTCCAACAAATGAGCTCGGCACATTGCATGGGAAAAGGCTTCTTTCGGAAACTCCCTCTTCGGGGAAATTTACATCGATTTCAAAACATCACAACATTTATTAATCACTCTCTGTAGCTCTGGTAACGGCGTATGTAGTCATGGTGAGAAGAATCAAGAGAGCCCGGAGAAAACACACGTGTCTGGACGGGCGACCCTCTCACGTACACGCTGGTGAGATGCGAGGCACGTTACCACTACGCTATCCAGGCATCCAAGAAATATAAGATACGGTATCAAGATGTAGGTGCTTGTGGTACCACGTAACACATCCCGCAACGAGGCGTATTCACCAATTCCGGGTATTGAATTCGGAAGTTCGGCCTGTGAAGCAAGCGCATGTTCGAAGAATGAATGTGGTCAGTCAAGTAACGCCACACGAAAGTAGAATTTCTAAACTTCTAACTAAGGATATTAAGAGTATTAGATCTCCAGAGCAACGTGCTCAAGGTGAGCTATCAGGTTCACCCTGCGTCCGTCGTCAACAATTTGCTTCAAACAGCATATCCTCTGACAACGCTGAACAGAATTTGATTAAACTTGGCGGAATGATCCTTGGATGAACTTTTACAAAAGTTGCTAAAATAAACTTGATCCATGTACAACTCTGGTTGCTATGGCAACGGAAAGAAAATAATTATGAAACCTTTAAAAATCATCTCTGGAAACCAATGGCCAGAATTTAATTTCCTTTGGCAAAAATGGTCACCTCATGAATATCTACCATAATTGCTAAAATAAAGCTGATCCCTTGAAATTTGGGGCCCCTAGGGGGGTCAGCTAGTTTCCTTATATACTCTAAAGATAGAAAAATTCAAATTCATTTTCTATGAAGCCATTGGTAAGAATTAAATTTCCTTTGGCACAAATGGTCACCTCATGAATGTTTACCACAATTGCTTAAATAAAGTTGATCCCTTGAAAAATGAGGCCTAAGGGGGTTGCGGAATTTTTCTTATGTACTCTATGTAGAAATATTCTAAATTCTTCTTATATGAAGCTAATGGTAAGAATTTAATTTCCTTTGGCACAAATTGTCACTTCATGAATGTCTACCATAATTGCTAAATCAACGGTGAGCGGTGTAGGGCCATATGGCCCTCTTGTATTTCTAAATATAGGTTTAATACCGTTCGTAACGCAAATGGCTGTGATGGAGAAACCACCCATCAACTGTAGAAATTTCGGCTAACAAATAGTTAAGTCAGTCAGAACAACGTTTTTATTTTGAATACTCTCGATATGAGGAAAATCATTTGTTGGTACTTACATAAGCAAAAAGAGACAAAATCTACTTTTTCTAAAAAAAAAAAAATAAAAGGAAGGACGAAAAAATATAGGATCTAGGAAGAAAGGTTTTAATCGTCACGTCACTACCAGCCATGCTACGTAGTCTTGTCCTTAACACGGTACATTGTAAGCAAACAATTTATTTTAGTCACCCCTGTAAACACTACAAAAACGCCTTGCGCTGACATTATATTGAAATAATTTTACATGTCATTTCGTGTATCGAAAATTACATAAATCTGTCGATACTCTTATGGAACGTTTTTTTTTATTGTATTCATTATTTTAATTATTTCTTCTTCCAAATTTTGTGTTGAAATCTATAAAATTAGTATCTTGTTATCAAACCTGTGTCCCTATTTTTCGTGTCAAACGCGGTAGCTGTATGATTTAATATTGACCCAGATTTTTCAACAGATTTCGATTACTCAGAAATGATCAGATATATATTTTTAAGCGCATCTACTTTAAAGCAGTGTTTTCTTGGCTTATGGTACATGCTGCTTTATTTACTTTTCACAAATGTTACTGGGAATGAAAATTGTGCAAAATCAGAGATATAGACCATTTTCTATGCAACATTACCGGAATTAAAAACGACCGCCGAAAATCTTTTGTAAGTATATTTCTTGTTAACTATGAAGTGAGGCGTAATTTTCT
>JAIFHC010000725.1:0-50000 GCA_021229015.1 Solen grandis | reverse complement strand
TTAATAGCGTGTTTTGCTGATCCCGTAAATATGTTGATATTATATATTACGTAAATATGTTAGAATATCTTGTCTAGTGGAATCATAATCATTAAATGATTTTGCTTGAAAAAACAGGTAATCTAACATTACATATAGTTTATGCTGTTGATGGAATATTATTTTAAATACAAATCATGCGATTTATCCTTCACTTTGTTAATTTAAACCTAAAGTGTACTTTTCAATATCGTAGTTTCTTCTGCAGCTTTATGAAGGGCTTATGAATTAATCAGTATCTTAGTTCGGTTTCAAACCCGTTTAAAAACTCTATGCATTCTCTAAATCTAAAATATATTAAACTTTGGTTGATACAAAACTCAACCCGTTATCAAAATATCTTGTTGATTTTTTTTCTCATTTAAAACAAGGGTAAGTCATTTATTTTATTTTATTTACTTAAAAAAATAAATATAATGTTTTCGATTTTTATATTCTAGGTTTGTAGACAGTAAGCAAGTGTTAATGATTTTAGGCATCTTTAAATTAGAATTACCTATATAATGATTACATACTTTGCGATGCATTTGACTTAACTATTACTTTGTATAATTATTTTACAAAATTATACTACAAACATGAACCGGTTTATATTCCTAAATCTTTCAACAAAAGTAGGTTTGTTGTACACCACGCGAATACATACAATATTCAGGTTAATACTCACAAAGATAAACAATAATCAGGGAATAACATTTGTTTTAACATTTGTCCCAATGTTTTCGCTGAACACCTAGTTTCTGGCCCTTATAGTATTTCAACTTGATTATTTTTAATGTACTATTTTATTGTTATAATTGATATGCATTAAAATTTCTAGACGACATGTTTTTATCTGGTATTTGACAATTCATGTGTTCCTGTTTGTTCGGTCATACAGCATACTCCCTCGAATGAATTAATTCAATAAATCTATCAATCTTTAGGGCCACATACGCCGATAAGGTTAGTCGACGGACCAGACAAATATTCAGGGCGTGTTGAAATTGAATATCTGAGAACTTGGGGCACGCTTTGTGATTATGATTTCGATGAAAATGACGCACAAGTTATCTGCAGAATGCTGGGCTTCAGCACAAGGTATGAAACGCATGAATTGATATAAAAATCACTGAAATTATTATATATTCTCAGGAAAAGCGTCATTTATATCATGTTATTAAAATGTCTTACTTAAATATCTTTTTAACTTTACTTTATATTATTCAGTATGTATATATGACAACGTTTCAAATTGTCAATCATGTGATTTCAAGAGCTTTGAAATATTATTAGGAGTGTTGGTGTTCGCCGGCGATCATTCTACGGTCCTGGAACTGGAAACATCGTAATCTCGCACCTACG
The DNA here is from genome assembly GCA_021229015.1 of Solen grandis. NCBI lineage: Eukaryota > Metazoa > Mollusca > Bivalvia > Adapedonta > Solenidae > Solen > Solen grandis. The sequence goes on along the minus strand of JAIFHC010000725.1, from coordinate 48,617 downwards.
CTGCAATGGAACTGAAGAAGACCTCTCCGAGTGTGATGCCGAATATCACTGGGATAGTCCATACGCCTACTGTAACCATGGCAGGGATGTCAGCGTCCAATGTAGTAGGTTCTATAATATTAAAACGAGTTTTACATTTTAGGATTTTAAATAGATGAGTTTTAATCGTCTTGTTGTTTAATGCAAAAACCGATTTATATTCATTATTGTTTACCTAAGACATTGTGCATTTTAAAAAATCCGAGGGTTGATATTAAATAGACCAACCCTCTAAAATTTAGTTCAATACCTATTTCAGATACCCCTATTCGGTTAACGGGTGGTCTGACGAAATATTCTGGGCGTGTAGAGATGTACTACGATAATCAATGGGGAACTATATGCGATAGGGGATTTGATATGAAAGACGCCGAGACAATATGTTCCATCCTGGGCTTCAAGTCTGGATACACCGGGTAAGTTAGATATTTTGAAAATAAAAAGTTTCAACCTGTGACAAGATGTTATATCAAGTATATTAAATTTGTTTTAATTATATGATTAAAATTCAACAATATACAAATCATGCTAGCTCTTTGTAGACACATCCACACATGATTTCATATATGCTTGTAAACAAAACAACATTAAGTACACATACAAAATGAAATTCGGAAATCACGTTTTAATTGTAGATTTTACAAGTCAATATAATTGAAATAATCTTATGTGATAAAAGCTTCTATTTCATAAAAATCCATGGTGTCAATCATAAATTCTTCTATTACAATTTAAGGAATATCAGTTTTCACACTGGTGGATTTTACGGAAAAGTATCAGGTCCTGTGTTGGTAGACAACCTTAATTGTTCCGGTTCAGAAACTGATGTCTGGGAATGTCCGTCTCCCGAATGGCATTCCAGCACATGCACACATGAACAGGATGTAGGCATTAATTGTCGTAAGTCTGATTTTCGCCTTTGTTCTGAAAGCAGATGTTTGCAATATTTAAACATTTAAACTGAACCAGTACGTTTGAATTATAGTACAAATTTATTTTTTATGTTTGTTTTGTGTATATTGTTTTTACCAAGTATTCAAACGGCTGGATTTCATTAATTGATGAAACATTGAAAAGAGAAATGTCAGTTCGACTAACCAGATATCTACCAGGGTCCTGCATTAAATAATATTATAAAGTTTGACTACAAAGTACATTTTATTTGATTGTATGTTCACAAGGAAAAGTTTATGACTCGACTGATCCGATGGAAGTAAAGGAAATTGCTTACATTATTTTCTATGTTCGTATGGTTCTTTTGGCAATGCAAAAGATGCATGTTCCTTCTTTCATATTGTTTCTCACACTTATTTGCATTTTCCTGAAATTGTCCAAAATATGCTTAATTTCACATACATTATTGAACAATATCTATTCAACTTGTTCATTCACAATGTAATTTAAAGGAATAAAATAGTTTATTGACCATGGAATTAGCAAAACATTTGGTCAATTTGAACTACCCTTGCATGTTAATTAAGGTAACCTCTGAGCTATTGTGGTATGATATCTGGTACTCTCTCAGTCCTATCTACACTTAGTGTTTTTTCCTTAAAATTTACCGTTAAGCCGCAGCTGTTGGGACTTAATTTGGTATTCCAGAAAGCTTTCGCGACAACAAGAAGAGCTTTATTGTCAACATTATTATCAATAGAGCAACTAACACGTCGCATAACTAACTACCGAAAACGTCTGGAATATGTTATGGATAATGAGGTCAATGAACACCACAGAGTATATCAAAATCCATTTTTTTAATCACTTTTAGTGCGGCATTTCAAAAATCGGTAAAGTATCTACTTAAAATGATTAAAAGTTATTTTAGTGTTTTTACAAACATCTGGGATAAATTACTGATTCAATGATTGACAATACTTTTTGGATCGTTTACTATTTTCGAATTCTTTTTTTTTTTAAAGTTTAAAATTGCAAGAAATTTTCCAAGAATAAAATATGTGTACTTGTATATTAAGTATTGATATCTTGTGAAGCAAAGACGCATTATATCAGTATACAATATTATTTTTATGAAAGGATATATATAATAGGATATATATATATATATATATATATATATATATATATATATATATATAATATATATATATATATCATAGGGGCAAATACATCAATACGACTAATGAGAAAATCAAGAGCAGAAACTGCCGACCCTAGTATTTACACAAGCATAGAGGGAAGAGTAGAAGTAAAGTATGAAGAGGAGTGGGGTACAATATGTGACGACCATTTTGATGATAATGACGTATATGTTCTATGTAGCATGTTGGGGTACTCTGAGGGGTACGTATGACACTATATATGACTAAAAATGACCAAATTATGACCTAAATCTAATGTAATTCAAATAAATATATTAAAACTTCTTGCACAAAGGTCAGAAAACAATAAATAACTATCTATATCATTATGAGTCGGTTCTGATTACATTCATGCATTAAATATCTATAAAACATACGTGATTCATTTTTTCTTCTCCTTTTAGCAACATTATTAAAATAGACACAATAGATAACTACGGTAGCGGTTCTGGAAACATTATCATCGATGATCTTGACTGCCTAGGAAATGAAGCTGACGTTTCAAACTGTAAGGCTAATGAGTGGAAGGTTCATGATTGTTCAAAAACTGAAGATGTCGTAATTAGATGCTGTACGTATATTCTGAATTCGTAATCTGAAAAATACTTTTTCCCAATTTTTAGAAATATTAATAAGCCCCGCCTATTGTTAGGGAATTTATATTTTATATTCGTAACAATGTTAACTGTTCACAAACAGTGTTGAAAAGAAAATAATATTCATTAATTCCTTTTTTGTAAACCAGAGATTACTCATTTACTATCCCATAATAATAATTGTCTAAAATGTAAGTTAATTTGGTCACATCTATGGAAATTTGTCTACAATCGGGTTATTCGTGACATTTCATCAAGTTCTTGGAGAAATATTTTTCTTCAATGTTGGTCATGTGTGAATAGGACTTTAGACCAATGAATCAACACTACAATTACGGATATGAAAACTAAAAAAAACATCCTTAAGTGCATACTTGATAACGGTAGCAAATTCGTAAGACAGCATGTTTAGTAAGTTATATAAAATAATGAAGGTAAGTATAAGAACTCAAAATACAAGTCATGTATCTACATTTAAACAATGCTTCTGAACTACACAGATATTCCTTAGACATAGATATGTTATTAAATAGGAGGTATCCAGCAAATGTTAATATGATAAACCACATATATTCCTTTTTAAGTAAATCATTGGTGAGTTTACTGTCCTTGGCTTTAAAGCATTAAAAGTACACAAATCAGCTATTCGCTTAAAGCTATGTCCACTCGACGGCAAATATCTTAGCCCAATATCGGATTCTTTGTTGTTCACGTAGTGTAAGATGATAAAGTTTGTAATTTATGTACTTGAACTTTTCGTCGAGGAAATGCTTCCATAAAAATATAAAGTTATATACTGAACATACGTTTTTTATATCTTATGTACATATTAGATCCTTATGAAAATGGCCCTGCAAAATAAGCTGGTATATATGACAACAAGTCTAGAAGGGTATACATGGTGGGTCGCATTTGCACCCAGACTAATACAGGAACCTTGTATATATTTAGTTGATTCACTTATAAAATAGGAGATATGCACAGAATTCTGCTGAATGAATACCTATAGAAAAGTAACCAAAGTATAGTTTTATTCAACAGAAATATATATTTAAAAAAATGCGAATACATTAGGTTTTTCGATGGTTAAACTCATTTTATTTTATTTATGTGCGCGTGCAAATATTTGAAGAATAAAAAAGTTTAAACACCAATTGTATAAGAATGTTTTGTATGCTGTAAAATGATAAGTTGTTGAGATTTAACTCTGTTGTGTGATCCTATTCATAAATGATATGAAAAATCTTATTTAAGAATTATTTAACATGATATACATTTACTCATATTTCTCTTTTTTATCTAGTTATCCTGCAAGACGATGACCCATGTCTGAATGATTTCCAGATAGTTCTGTCCAATATTGAATTCAGATACGTTAATTTCAAAACAGAAAACTTTAAAACACGTTATCATGACCATGGTCTCCTTAAACGATGGTACTTTCTTGAAGACACAATAATGCCAACTTCACCTCCTGAAGTGTATTCATGTGGGACTCATTATCCAGTTTACACAAACGGTTAGATTTATTTATTTTCTGTGATGCAGGTGTATTTAAGCAGATTTCGATGATTTTCGACATTATAGTTAAAATTGCACTTAACAACTTAAATTTAATTTCAGAGGATCGAACCAAGATTGCATAGGTGAAAACTAAGTATATTAAACACTATTTTGTCCGTCTTACCTCAGCATCATTATTCATATTTAACATAGCACATTTATATTGCTGCAGTGTGTTAAGTTAATTTCAACGACATTATACAGGATTAAGTCGATATTTTATTATGAGAACAGCGATTAATATGCAGATGTTTGCAAAATTCATAGCAATTCTACTTTTAAAACATATTTTTACTAAACCACATAATTTATTTAATTATACAGCCACTCTCCCAACTACTGATGATGGAGTTATTGATGCAGTTGCATGTCAGGTTTCTGAAAATTCCGATTGTGAACACACCTACGATATTCAAATTAGAAGATGCGAGAATGGATTCTACTACAAACTTGAGTCGACAATAAATTATGAAAGTGGTTACTGTTTTGGTAAGAATTCATTCTTGAAGTGGCATATATGATTTGAGTATTCAAGAACCATACACTTTATCAGACATAGATCTAGGTTTTATAGTAAATAATTTCACATTGGCTTTTAAAAGGCAATTATATTTATATGTACATTACTTTATGAAATTCAACAACTTATTTGCGTAGATTATGTTGTATTAAAATATACACGCATGAATGTATTATATTTGAAAATGTCATTTTTTTTCTTCTTATAAGGTACCGGTAATGATGGTATGTATTGATATTTTCATTAAATCTTGGACAAAATAATGAGAAAAAACGTCTTTACATCAGTTGCTAAATTATATGTAATAAAATGAACCTCTAAAAGCAGACCACCGCAGTCAACTGGTCTAAATGTTTAGTCTATTTTCGAGTTAAATAACTAAATATTTCAAAGAATACGGTGATCGTTATACTGAGATTGGCCTCATCTGAGGTTTTACTCTACATCTTACACTTTATGTTCCTTATAAATCATCATCATGATATATCTCGGTTTAAATTGATTGTGATTGAATGTTTAAAGTTGTGGAACATGTGTTTAAGATGTTTGACAATGGTTAAACTTTTATAGTACGCATTCGCAATGCATTATCAAATGCACTCTATATGTAAATATTTCAAGTCAGTTACATGTTCTTCTAAGAACCATTTTTTTAATATACTTACAGCACTGGCACCATCTTTTGTTCCCGGTGAATTGTCCATCGACGTAAAAGAATACAATTATGGTCTGTCATTTATATGTAATTTTAATGCACCTGATGGAAATTACTATTTTCAAGTTAACTGGGTGTTAGTAGGAGAAGGTAAATTTACAAAAGGCTTTTACAACCAGTCTGAGCGGCACATGCTCTTTTTTAATGAAACGGAGATGAGAGAAAATGGAATTAAGCTCGGGTTTCAGGTAAATTTTGAATTTTAAACCATATCCTTACACTAAACAATAAAATAAGAGTTTAAAGCTCTTGTAAGCTTTGTTTATATACGTTCTTATTCGAAGAAAAACGAAAAACTAACGACTATGATGGTTGCATTAAATCGTACCGATAATAAGGAGATGGATTATTGGACAATTTTAGGTCAATAGCTTCATTCTAAATCATTTCAAGAAAATTCTCTGTCAGAGCATCATGCAAAGATTCTACCATTTTTTTAGATAACGTGTTCAGTGAGAGCATATACGGCACCATGGGGAAGGCCAGGAATGATGTCACCTTGGGCAGAATATTTCTTTGCTGGTTTGGAAGTTTTGACTCCATCACTTGTAATACCACGTGGTGAGACGAAGGCCATCGAGATTAGAGTAACAGTACCAATTACTTGCAAACAACGGGAACATCCAAGCGTCTGTGCAATACTTATTAAGTCCTCAACTAATGAACGCGGGAACTGCAATGGTTTGCCTTTTGTTTCAATCGCTTACTTTATAATAATACACATTTGAATTCGTTAAATGGACTCTTTTCAATTTTAATTTACTTGACTTTAGAAGCTGAAACAAAATACAAAGCCAATCTGTCCTGTACTGGCGCCAAGCACAGAAGACACATTGGTACCTATTTTGTGACATGTTTTGGCTGAGAATCGGACCTCAAGTTCACGAATTGTTCTATCCTTGATAGTCATCAATATAATTAGAATGTTCAAATTACATCAATATCACCTTTTCATTCACATACGGTGAAACCTCGCTTTTAGACCACCAATGAATAAAGACCACCTCGCCATTAAGGTTACTTATTTTTGGAACCAAGATTACCACGCTTTTCCACTATTAAGATCACCTCTCGTGGGCAAAATGTCACATTTCACTTTGTTTTTTTAACTAATCTCTCTATCACATCTCGCTATCGAGATCAACTTTATTTTATTACATTATTTTAACAGTAAAAGGCTTTTTCTTGACTAGTATTAGTTGTAAATAATAGTTTCATCTGTTATGTATACATTATACGTTATGTTTACTTGCTTGTATCTGAAAAAGGTCAAGGACTTGCATTCGGCAAGTTATGCGGTTTCATAATAAGAAGTGATACAAACGAAAACATCTATCGTCTTGATCTTACGACATCCGAAACTGGACAATATGGAATCTCTGGGAGGTTCGTCGTTACATTGAGCACACCATACTCCCTAAAGGATTCAGGGTGGCTCTGGAATAACTACAAGCTGCCACTGGTTGACGTAAGTGATAATTTGTGTTTTAAAAATGAAATATCTATTCCCTGTTTTGAAGACGGAGATAAATTTGTCATTTTCCGTATGTCTGCCTGTTCGTCCGTTCTTCCACTTTTCACATACTGTTGTGTTGATTACATCTCCAAAACTTTATGAGCATGAGTTTAATAAAATCAAATTCTTTCAACACTTTCTTCTTCTAATGAACAATGCGATGAAAGTAAATGTTTGCACGTGTCCGTTCGACGCTCCGTCCTTCCGTCCGTCACAAAATTTTGTATCATGCACTCCTCCAAAACTATATGAGCCAGAGTCATAAAATTTTATAGAGCATTGTCTTAACAACAAAATGTACCCAAAGTTTTAAATCAATATATATCAGTTCTTAGCAGAGTTATTGCCGCTAACTGATTGTTATGCACAATGGTGATACCGCACATATCTCATAAAAAGAAGACATATCTTTTAACATGAATGTTCAACGGTATAGGAAGTTACTAACCTGGGGATTTATTATGACCCATTTCCTAGAATGGCGATCATGTAGGTTTTGTCCTTTCGTCCGTTTGTCCGTCTATCTTTCTGTCTTTATTATTCTCCGATCCATAATTTCGTCATTTCTAGATAGATTTTAATTTCAAAATAACTAAGCACCATTTGACGCAATCTCCAAAGCAGGATATATAGCACAGATATCTACCACAGTAAGTTGGAAAAAACAACAGTTACTGTTTAGTCATAAATAGTCAGTAGTGTGAATTTTGGTGCACACCATGATCATGATATGGCAATGATTAATGCGGAGCAATCCACTGCGCCAGAGTTTGCATTATACGATGTGCAACGTGCAAGGTCCGGGTTCGTAACTCCAAGGTCAAGGTCATTTTGTCTGATCTAAAACTTTTCATTTTTGAAAATATTTGACACTCATGTTCATCATAATGAGACAATGTACAGCGCACAAGACCCAGGTCCTTGAGTCCAAGGTCAAGATCACACTTAAGAAGTCTTGGGTAAAAATGCAATCTGACATAAGTACACGATGTTCCAACAGCAAGATTTGAGGATGACACATTTGAACTTTTTTTCCTATGAGACTGGTTTTCCAATATCAACTGTTAATATCTTCTGATAAAGGATATTCGGCTGATCCGTCAAAATGTAAAAAGAAAGACATTAAGACCCTAGCATCTGTTGCAGAGAAGTAAGGAATAAATGATCTGAAACCTAAGCAACTTGATATATCTGTTTGATGAATACAAATGATTATTTTGCGATACCTCCAACTGGTTACGGTAAGTCTCAGTCATACCATCTGTATACACCTGCGTATGTTCTGCCATGCTACATTCTCGGGTGGCCTGTTATATTTTCTATACGACTACGCTTAAAAATGAACATTTTCACAATCTTGAAAGCTGCGATATAATTGGCTGACAAAAAGTATAAAGAATACGAACGTCTATTCGTCGTAATATCCTCGTTAGCATAGAGTATATAGAGGAGGTGTACTTTAGTCAGAATGGTAAAAATGGTATCTATTTTATATTTTTTGGCATGAAAGTTCATGATTGATTTTTCGAATGATTTGGCATTTGGCACGTCATATACAAAAAAAAACGTAAGTTTGTACTTTAAGAGGTCATGGCCGCATGTGCACATCACATGAACTCTAATATTTTGCCTAACCTTTTACTTAACCTTATCCAGAAATGTTCCATTCTCCAAATCTATCATATACTGATGGCTATTGTATGTGACAAACAAATATTTGGTAGTTTTACCCGTCTTCAATGGTTTCTTGTTGTTTTAGGATGTAGTATGTTGTGGCATTTGGTAGAACATATGACTGTTTTCAATCTGTGCTGACTGACATTATGGCTCATTTGCTTCTCAAATTATCGATTTAACAACAGTGAATGAATACCTACCATATACATCAATATATTTATCATGAGTTCCTGATTCTCGTTACTAATTCATACTCTTTATATCTTGCATTAACATAAGATAAAGCAGGAATGTAGATTCGAGGTTCCCTGGTCTTGAATTAATAAATATGTTTTTTGTTGTTGTTTTCTTATAAGTTAACCGATTTTATTTCTTTTTGAAACATTTCATAAAAAATGAAAATGATTATGAAAATTATCTTTTATGAAACAAACACTCTTTTCCAGGTTAAAATCGTTCAAGAAACTGATACAAAATGGAGAGGAAAAATTTGTGCCGCAAGAAATGACCCTCATATGACAACATTTGATTCAAGGTTACTTTTGACAGCATCATTTATTTTCAGTAAAAGTATTATGATACATGTAATTACATGTTCCATATAAATGAATTTAATAATATTGATATTAATGACCATGTAATGAAATATTCTGCAATTCTGAAAATATATTGTTTTCAGTCTTTACTTTCTTGATGCTCACATTTTTTTATTTTTATAAAACAATTCAGGCAATACGAACATCATCAGAGGGGTAGCAAAAAGTTGACAACCGCTACATATGGTGCAACATATACCTTATACAAAAATACTGGGTTTGAAAATGTTGAGGTACGTATATTAAAATACATGTATATTATAACGATTGAAAACTTATTCAATTTTAGGAAATGATACTTGCTAGACATATCGTTCTCATTTTAAGTTACAGCGACATTTTTTCTGTCTATGATATCATCTTTTTACCACAGATTCAGCATAAGGTTACACCTTGTACGACGAGCATCAACCCCCCAATGTGCAACTGTGGTCTGGCTGTTAGGGCAGGCCGTGATGTATTTGTTATCAATGTCTGCGACAACGTATGGGATATTGGATACAAACATTGTGGTGACAACGTTCTGACAGTGAAAAAGGAACACACAATGATGTACACGGTCAGTAAATATAACTAGATTAGAATTTAATTCATCAAAGTAACCTATATATATATATTTATATTTATATAATTAGTTTCATTGTGTACCTCTTCCCGAAAGGCATGACACACGGCATGAGGTTAACGATGTAGCAAGCATACGACATGAACCAACTGTTCCAATTCTGAAGTCAAAAAGTGATATATATGATTTATAACTGTATACGATAGTATACTTTTCGATTTAAGTTTTTTTGTGCAAAATCTTGTATAGTTTTTTATATATTATCACAGATTTATTTACCGTATGGGACAAGTGTGCGAGCCAGAATTGACATTCAACCATGGATGGGTCCCGAGGGTGGAAAGGCAATAGATATAACTATAAATCCATCTGTTAAAGACCAAGGCGGTAACAGCAGAGGTTTGTGTGGTATATTGGATGGTAATCGTGATAATGACTTTCATTATATTGATGAAAATGGAGAGACACTTCAGACTTCTGACACCAAAGAATTTATCGAAAAGTGGGAAGTTATGCCAGAAAACGATATGTTCACTAGAGCCGTATACAATCTTGATCTTCATCCCTGGTTATTATATACCTGTAGCTGTAAATCAAATCATGTAGGTTTGATTGACGAATTGTCATGTGAGGACGACAATCTTAAAAGTTGCACTCAAGGTGTTTACACTGGTACACATAGCTGCCATGATGTTTCGTCACGGAGGTCAGTCCGTTCTCTGACAAGAAAACCTAATATACCATTAGTCAGGAGTACTAGTGGATTTTTCATTAATAAAAGAAAGAAAGTAAGTAACTTTGAAACAGATAATAAATTTAAAAAATAACGATTTTCGATTTCCTTCTTATACCTACAAAACTAAGTTTAAGAAATATTTCAGAGTTAATTATTTTAACTATTTGTTTAAATTACAGGTGTGTTGAATCATAAAGTGATAAATGATCAACAAAAACAATCTCATATTTCAAAAACATACAATATCAATATCTATTTTTATTTCCTGAATAATAATAAAATTACATAACTTTCATTAAAATTATGATAAGCCACAATAGGTCTTTCTACATTATTGTTTCCTTTTGGCAGTTATCGGACAAAATAAGAAATCGAAAAGTTATTAATCTAATTATCTTTCTTTTTAGAGAGAGGTTTCTGAAGACTGGACGATAGAAACCGCTTATTCTTTCTGCGATGGCTATATGCAACAAAGTACAACATACGAACTCTGTAAACAAATTCCATTCACACATACAGACATCTCAAGAGACAACTGCGCCCTTGACATTATGGTGAGTGTGTGATACTTCCTTTTCTCCATGTATCATATATGTTTTTTATGAAATCGATTTTTATTAAAGCAACAGTTATTTGAAATAAATATTAAGATCATTATTTGTATGCTTTATTTTAGTTAACCAATATAACAAACTGGTCGAGTTTAACACTACAGTCAATGACAGACAGTTGCATTGCTGAAGTTGAGAGAAATACAACCGTGAGAGATGCTCAAATATCTACAACTGAAGAGGCGACAATTGTAGAAAACCTGGTACAAGAAGTTTCAAGGTCATGCATCAAAAATTGCAGCGGTGAAGGAGACTGCATCAACGGTAAACTTGCATACTCTGTTATCAGTTACTATCCAAAGATCTTTTTTTTTAGGATGAGCGAGAACATATTATATTTGAAACATAGTAATAGTCATATAAATATTATTTTCTAGGAACATGTTATTGCAATGAGGGTCTTGGCGCTGATGATTGCTCAATCAATATAACAAAACCACCAAGGATTGATGGTCTTCTCGACTTTGGGTTGTGTGATGAAGAAGTGAGCCAGTGTGACACGGCATATGTGTTTGGAGAAATATTTGTTGGACCAAACCCCACCTGCAAGCTGGATGAATACTCTGTAACTATATCTTAATGCTTTTGTCTATTTTCTTTCATTATAACTTATATTCATCGTTTTATAATGTTGATTATTTTTTATTCCTAGTTGACCATTATTGATACATATTTCAGATTGACAGACTTGGGTCCAAAAACCTTACCAAAACATTTTACATTCCTGGTACAATTGAAACTCTGATGGAAGTCCAGTGCAATATCAACGTAACAAGAGAAGAAATACCTTTTGTGATTTTGTATGATATTGCCATCAGTAATGACGGTGAACATTACGGAAATGCTGCTTCACTTTATATATTCAACTCGTCCTGTCAGACTTACACTAACTCAAGTGGCGCACTGTCTTTTCATTTAAAGGTATTGTTTTTGTTTTGGACAATCGGATATTCAGCTTTCCGACTAAAAAGAGACGTATGTGTCTTTAATCTAAATCTAAAAATATTTATAATAGCATTAGAGTTAAAGACTTCATGAAAAATATCTTTGAAAATTAGTTTTAGGTACTTTTGGTGTTGTTATAACTCTTTCAGTATAGGCTTATGGGTGAAGAAAGAGATTTATTTTCAAGAAATTTACCCCCATGAGAAAAAAAGATGTTCTTGATTTTCATATAATTCTTTACGAATAAAAATATGAAACCAATAAGCATTGCATTTTAAACATCATCACTCGTTGCTCAAAGAATCAGATGTACCATATGTAATATACTATTTGGAATTCATTTTAGATATTAGACATTTTTTTAGATTACTTAAATTTCTTTATCAATTAACACAATTACCTGGTATAACAATTTACATGTTTACAGGACGGTAGCTGTTTTATTGATCAGATTTGCTACTTCTTCAATGACACATCTCCATTTGATGAGGGTCTTATATGTGATCCGAGATTTTCAGATTCAGAATGGAGAAACGTGTCAGTCGAATTTATACCAGGTAAGAAATAGTTATTACATGCTACGCGCTATTCAAAATCTGTAAATCAAAATTGTAAATCAGTACGACAGGGAGGGTTCTTATCAACTTTTTATTACATTCTATATGTCAATGATTTGCTTATAGAACTGCAGAGTAGCAATTACGGGTGTAAAGTACTAAATACTAAGGCCAGCAACCCAACATATTCTGATGACATTTCTTTGGTCGCATAATCTCCCTTAACTTACAGCGTGTGGTTGATATTGTATATGGATATTGTAAAATGTGGAAAATCGATATTAATGTAAACAAATCTGAGATAATTATAAACAAACTATACCAAGTGTTGCCATAATGTTCGAAAATAATGTAATTAAACAAACAGCCCACCTAGGTGTTCGACAGGACTTAAATTTAAAATGTAAGAAACGCATTGAAGATCGAATACAAAAGGCAGGTAATTCCTTTAATTCTCCACATGGTGTTCGCCCTTACGTTCTTAATCCACTGTTAACATGTCACTTGTATCTACAGATTATTATGCCTGTACTAGTGTATGGCTGTGAGCTATGGAATAATATAACTATTCGTGATATACAAACTATCAACGGATCCCAGCACTTAATTGTTAAAATGATCCAAGGTTTTAGCTGCAGAACCCGATATAACATGTGTGAAGCCATGTTGAGTTTAACTAAATTATATTCTATTGAAATTGGTATTTTTACACCAAATTTTAACCTTAGACACTAAGTCTATCACGAGAAATATATTCATACAAAGATATTTTCAGTTCATACATGATAGAGACGTACAATTAGGTTTCGTGCCTGATGTCTGTTCCCTGCTTTGCCAGCTAGGTCTAAGAAACATTATAAATGACTCACTGTTAAGCCCAAAGTCTATGCCATCGAGAAATCAATGGAAACGAATTGAAAAAGGGATGGTTTATGATCGTGAATCTTTGTCTTGGTCACAGCGAGTTATGTCCGATGAAGATTTTAACTACTTTAGGATGATATATCTCAATATTTCTAAAGCTATTGTATATATGGCTTTAAACGCCCCTGTACTCAAAAACATACGACTTCTTGTTTCCAGGTTGTGGTGCTAATTACCTGAAGCAAGACCGCAAACATACAATAAGCGTAACGCCTCTGTAAATAATCCTAATATCCATATTATTTACGAATGCAGTGCTAGGAATGTGGAACGCTAAGAATTTTTATATGATGTATCTCAACTTGACATCAACATTACAGAAGTGTTGGTAAACATGTCACAGGATCAATTTCTATCTTATCCTTCTGGTGGTAGAAATGAGCTCGCTAGAGAATTACAATCTCATCAAATTTGAATTTCTGAATCTCTCTTACAGATATTTATATGAATGTGACATTCCATGTGATTCCATGCCTTAAAAATTAGAAATACATGTTCATGGATTGAAACTGTTTACTGTCCTGTATCGTAAAATACTACTCAAAATTTGATAGGAACATTTATTCGATTGTATATATTTTTATGGGTATACAACAATTAACTAGTTCTAAGTGATATTTTGATAATTTTGATATTAAAGTGTATTAATTTGTTGTTTTTGTTATGATAAGCCCGCGTATGGCGACTTGTGGGATTCGAACCAACTCCTCTAAGAGGGCCTGTCTAAGCTCCTGGGTGGAGGTTGGCTTAACAGGGCGAGCTGAAATTGCTCTCTGAAGAATGTCCCAGACATGTTCAATTGGGTTTAGGTCTGGAGATCTTGCAGGCCAGTCCATCCTGACAATCGTTTCATTTTCAAGATACTCATTTGTCAATCTGGCTCTGTGAGGTCTGGCATTGTCGTCCATTAAAACGAAACTTGGGCCCACTGCACCAGCGTATGGACGCACGTATACATCCAATACCTCATCGACGTATCGTTGAGCCGTCAGTGTGCCGTTGTCGACGATGTGCAGATCGGTCTTCCCCTGCATGCTGACCCCTGCCCAAACCATAACCGAGCCCCCACCATACCTTTCACTAATGAGTCAAGGTTCTGTATTGACTTTACAGACAGGCGTGCCCGGGTGTGGAGAACGACCAACGAACGGTTTGCACCAGTATGCATAGCTAATCATGATCGGATGACCACACTCGATATTGACAACATCTTTACACTTTTGGCTCAAATTCAAACACTTTAATATCAAAATTATAAAAATATCACTTTGAACTAATTAATTGTTGTATACAATCGAATAAGTGTTCCCTATCAAATTTTGAGTAGTATATGTTCTGCAGTGTTTATTTGTTTCTTTATTAGCATTGTACATATGCAAGTATCACCGACCTGGTAGAAATAAAGATATTGTATTGTATCTATTTTGGTTCTATACAATATCGACGTTTGTTTTGTAAGTATACTTGTAAATATAATACGTAGTTATCACGATTTTTTTAAAATGGACGATATATTCATGGATTAAAAATAGTGTTTACATTTTTATACGTGTGGATTCACAAGTGTGTCACTGACAGTTTTTATACAGGCAAGTAATCATTTACTACTAACAATAATTGAAAATGTATATAAATATTTTGAAGATTAATGTTACTAGTCTTTGCTCCAGGCTGGATTAATAGTAAATATTGCCATGCTTTATTTTGGAAATTCCTGACATTAAAACTGAATCTGTCAGAGACCTCACAGACAAGTTAGCTACTCATTGCGTAATAATACACATATACCGAATAGACAGTTTCCCTCTTGGTTCTTGCCTCAATATGTTGTTTTGGGTTGCGGATTTCTTTCAACCATACAGATGGCAGAATACGCGCATATCAATGTCGTTGTGCAAAGTGTTGTTTTTAAGAGCAAGATAATTTTCTTGGAAATGGTTCTAAGGTCTAGGAAATGGTTACGGGAGATGTGAAAACATAGTGTCAGAGTCATTTCTCATGGTTTAACAAATACTTGTCCACTGTATCACGGCAAGTGATGGAAACATGGGATTTACAGGACGTATTGTCCAGGTCAAATAGATACGGTAAACAAGTAAAGCTAAGAATTGCAACATTCACTTTGTGTTAATACATTTTTACTTAAATTCAATAAGAGTATTGCTTTCCTTTACTTCCATAAGAATGGGGTTCACAGTAGTCACTAGTTTATCCTTGATGTGCACCCAGCCTATACTTTGTTCTACCCAAATATGTTGAGCTTAACTTCATATTGATCCTTCTAAACTTGAAAGCAAATAATTCCGCAGTGATAAAACATATCATGTAGTGTCTATAAAAGTTCTTTCTTTTTACTTGCGAACATGTACTCGCCAACTTCTGAACTCTATTTAAGAACATTTTGTAATGTTTCAATCGTGTTTGTACATTTAATGTACAGAAGCCGTTATAAGGATAAGTTAAGCTTTCATTTTGTTTTAATCCTTATACGATGCAATAGTTCTTATGCAGGATATACAAATTACTAATTAAGTGGTCTTTAATTTTTAGTTGATCATTTTATGAAATTATGTCAAATTATTCAAGAACCAAAATATTACATTTTTGAGGAAACGGTTTCTTAAATATTCATGTGTTTGTGTACATGTCATAGATATATGTATTTCGGGAATAGATAAAACTCATGGTTCACAACATGCAACATAACATTATAAGATATAATGCATTTAACTTATATAAAGAATCTGGGTTTGAGAAATGAGGTGCATGTCATTATAATTATGATAACCATGACTCCTTCCCATTTCAACAGATAAAACATAAAAATGTAAATTCTTATTTCCATTGTGGTCCTATGTTTCGGTAGTACTACCAAGAGAGACAATGATAAAAAAATGTCATTGAAGTAGTTAATATAGTGAAACTGTATCGAAATAGAAATACTATCTGTCCAAAAGTGAGTACTAGTATTACTAACCATTTTCCAAAGATTAAGTGACTTTTAATTGATATCTTGAAAGACTGAAGTTTGTTAATATCTGTAAGATGAAAAAGTAGACCGTTCAATAGTTTGGCTCTTCATGACTTGAATGTAGATCCTTTTACATAAGGGGGAACGATGAATGCTATTAAATATAATAACTGTTTAAATTGATATGTTCTGCCCCAAGTTCGAGAATGATACATCTTTTTTCATATTTTTCAGTACCTCCTTTTAACATCACTGTAAATCGATGTTTGATTATAACTATTTGAAAATGTTTTTTAGTGTTTTCATGTTTTCATTGTATGCGAAAAAAATAAATTTTACGAGTATACGGATGTGATTTTGGTAGAATGCACTGAAACAAGACTGTATTAGCATTGTTTTACACTTGACTGTCAGAAAGAAATATTAGGCACGAGATAGATAAAATGTTGTGTTACGAGCCAAGCATAACTAGAAAGAAAAAGCCAGTTGCAAGCTTATTAATAATAATAAAATATTTTTAACAATGAAGTTTACAAAATATTGAACAAAGATTGTTTCAACGTAATGATTGAGTAAAGACAAAATACCAGTATGAAATTACCTTCAAATGTATAATCTAATATATCTAAATTAATTAAATGCCCTTCACTGCTCCTGGTATAGTTACAATATAATACAATTAAAAATGAAAATCTTGATATTCGCTAAATATCCCACAGATGAATAAATTCCAAACCTCTGGTAACTATAATCAAATGTTCTGACTCCTAACTCACATCTTCCCCTTATATAGTTTAAACAAATTAGAACGGTATAGAACATTCTGGTTGAATCTACAATCATGACAGTAAATGAATAATACTTGGAAGTTTTTAGATCAATCTCCACTGTCACCAGAAACTTCCAGCAAATTCTAGTTCTTTTCTGTACTAGAAACTTTAAGATATTTCTATATACTTCAAGGTATTTCCAGAAGATTCAACTAATAGATATATACACATAACAAAATCGGGATACCGAGCCATGCAATACGTGCAATGTGACTAGCATCATAAAACAAACATATGACCAGAAATATTTGTCTTGTTTTGCTCATGAGTGTTTTTTTTTTTATTTCCATTGTTATACTGTTCTTGTAAACAGAGAATATTTACACATTTATGCTGATTTGTCGCATTATTTTACATTGAATGCATCTTTTTTTTTCCAGACTGCTCAGTATTATCAACATAACGAACGGTGATTTAGATCAAGACGGTATTGAACTTGGGTCGATTGTATCTTATACATGTGACGAAGGATACATAATAACATCTGGTGATGGCAACAGGACATGTCTAGCCAACGGTTCTTGGTCAGGAATGGAACCAACGTGTTCTATCACCAGTATGCAATGGCTCTATTAAACTAACCTGACTATAGAGTGGTCAGGGTGGTCTTTTAGGGCCTTTGAATATCCGTTATCTATCATATACAGTGAAACCTTGTTAGTCCAGGCTCCATTGTTCCGGAAACCTCGCCATCCGGACACTTTTCTCTTGGAACGGATTTCCACAGCGTAAAAATGATTCGATACAGCATAAAGAGACGATAATACGATAGCGCTTCACACTAATCAGTCCAGAGAACAGGGCAATTAAGGGCTGGTATAGCCGCAAGCTACATATATAACTAGCGAGTGAAGAAGGTAAAATTTATTCACAGCTGCAGATGTATGCTGTAAAAGAGACAGAAAAGCCAACCATCCTTTAGATCGTCTTTTGTTCATATGTTTTGTTTCAGTGCGTACATTTAATATTCATTTGTTTGTGACTGTTTTGGCTAAAATAATTAAATCCAATTCATTTTGCTCACGAATGCAGAACAAGAAATGGGTCACAATTATGCTGTCACCTACTTAAGGTGTCTTTTTCTTCTCTTAAAGAATGCTGATGTCAAGGATGGATTTAAATAAAATTAAACCATCATTTGTAAACATCAATTTAAATACATAATCATATATAGTCCTAAGCATATAATTTTAGATATAATTATTATTAATGGAAAACAAACATAAACACACACACACACAGTGTACAATGAGAAAGTATGAAAGAAAGAAAAAAGAAGAGAGATATGGATTGATTCATTAATACGGAAAATTCATTAATCCGGAAATTTAGACAAGGACCAAAGTGTCCGGACTAATGAGGTTTCACTGTAGTCGCAACCACTTATATTGTTTACATTGCAATAATGACGATTGTTATTTTTATTTTTTGATAGAGACAACAGAACAACCTTTCTACTTAATATGATACTCGTACTTTAATGCATATTCTCTTTTGAATAAATAAAGAATTATTCACTGTTGATATTGATACTCACGTTAATTGACAGACAAAACATATGACTGACACTATGAAAATTTATTAGTATTATTTTATGTATTTTCCTGTTTCTTTCGTGAGTTGCATTTTTATTCGTTTTTTTTTTTCTGATTCTTTTGTCCATAAACTCAAATCTAAGTAATTTTATCATTGTTACATAGTTACATTGATTTCAACGCCAATCCTCAATAGTGGGTATTTGTATTTAGCATATCACGGATTGCTCTGTTTTTTCAAAGACAGGAAATGATGCTTACGATCAAGAGAGTACTAAATTTGGGTCAAAGCATTCGACTTTTTTATTTTGTCGCATTCTTTTTCAGTGACTGAGTCAATATTTTTCAGATTGCTCTACTTCTTCAAACATAACGAATGGTAATGTAGATCAAGACGGTATAACATTTGGGTCGAAGACATCTTATACATGTAACGAAGGATACATCATCACTACTGGGGATGGAAACAGAACATGTCTAGCTAACGGCTCTTGGTCTGGAATGGAACCGGCTTGTTCTATCACCAGTAAGCTCTTGCTTTATCAAACTACCTGACTACGGAGTGGTCAAAATGATATTTTAGAACCGCTGGATATCCGTTGTCTAACTGTCAGTCGTCAACAATTAAATGCATATACTCTAGCATCTCCATTCCTTAAAAAGTCGTTATTGAAATATTATGCACTCTTCATCGGATAAGTTTCTTAAAGGCAGATTGTTTATTTATTATATTGACCAATAAACGAAGGGGGTTTAGGTTAAAAAATGATAGTGACGGGAATACTTGTCTATCGAAACTACTACAAGCCAAAATGAGAACACAGATGTTTATATTACCGTTATTTTCTTTTTCTTAATAAATATTGTAACCTATATTTCGGATATCTAAAGATATATCAAATTGCAAAATTTCATTATCTTCAACCTTACATCAGCTATGCTTTCATTAAAATTAATTATGACTTACAACATGAAAATCAAACTATAATCAATATTTTCCTTTCTTTTTCAAAGAAAAAAAATCTTTTATCAAGAGCTTATTACTGTTAACGATGGTGATGTCAAATGATAGTTTTGAAGCGTCCTCTGCATTTTACCTTTTTAAATCATACACATGTAATATGACTGACAACATTCAACAAACGTATGATTGGATTTATTTTCTTGATTTTTGTTCACGATGATATTCTTTATATTGTACAGTATCCATATAAATAATTAATCTTTTACTTTCTTATAGTGATTAGGTTATTCTTTTAGCTCACCTGGGCACTTGTGCTCAGGATGGGTTTGTAACCGACTTTTGTCCGTCGTGCGTCGTCCGTGGTCAACAATTGCTTGTGAACAAGCTAGAGGCCACAGTTTGGCCCAATCTTCATGAAAATTGGTCAGGATGTTTGTCTACATGATATCTCGGGTGAATTTGAAATTGAGTCATGTGGGGTTAAAAACTAGGTTAATAGATAAAATCATAGACAATTAAAAAAAAACTTGTGAACACTCTAGAGGCCATATATTTAGCCCGATCTTCATATTATTTGGTTAGGATGCTTGACTACATGATATCTAGAATGAGTATGAAATTTGGTTACGTGAGGTCAAAAACTAGTTCATCTGCTCAAATCTTAAAAAAACACTTCGAACACTCTTGAGGCCACATTTTTGGCCCGGTCTTCATGAATATTGGTCAGGATGTTTGTCTTTAGGATTCATCAGATGAGTTTGAAATTGGGTCATGCTGGGTCAAAAACTAGGTCATTAGGTCAAATCTTAGAAAATCATAGAAAACCCTTTTGAAGACACTAGAAGCCGCAGTTTTGGCCCAATCTGCATGAAGATTGGTCAGAATATTTGTCTACATGAAATCCCGGATGAGATCAAAACTGGGTCACATTGGGTCAAAAAGTAGGTCACCTGGGTAAATCTTA
Source organism: Solen grandis (assembly GCA_021229015.1). Classification (NCBI taxonomy): domain Eukaryota; kingdom Metazoa; phylum Mollusca; class Bivalvia; order Adapedonta; family Solenidae; genus Solen; species Solen grandis. The sequence goes on along the minus strand of JAIFHC010000725.1, from coordinate 27,694 downwards.
GCAGAATTTTATGACCACTCTAGAAGCCACATTTTTGGCATAACCTTCATGAAACCTGCTCAGAATGTTTGTTTACATCAAATCTCTGATGAGTTCAAAACTGGTTCACATGGAGTCAAAAAGTAGGTCACCTGGGCAAATTTTAAACAAACCTTGTGAACACTCTATAGGCTACATTTTTGTCCCAGTCTTCATTAAATTTGATAAGAATAATGACTGCATGAAATCCCAGATGAATGCAAATTTAGGTAGGATCAAAATCTAGGTCACTTAGTCAAATGTTATAAAAACATTGCAAATACTTTAGATGCCACATTTTTTGTAATCATGCCTAACACATCTATCTTACTCAGGCCAACGATAAAGGGCCATTTGTATCTTGGCTCTCTTGTTTTTCTTTTACAATGACTACGTCAATATTTTTCAGATTGCTCTACTTTATCAAACGTAACGAATGGCGATGTAGATCACGACGGAATTAAATTTCGGTCGAAGGCATTTTATACATGTAACAAAGGATACCTTATTACAGCTGGGGATGCCAACAGAACCTGTCTAGCTAACGGTTCTTGGTCTGGAATGGAACCGACTTGTTCTATCACAAGTATGCAATGGCTTTATTAAACTCATCTGTCATTGGAGTGGTCAGAGCGGTCTTAAAATCGTTTAATGTCAGTTGGCTTCCCGTTAGATTTCAGCATTTACGTTGTTTACTGTCTAACATCTTTGATTCTTAACTAAATTATTTATTTGTGATGTTGCGTAATAAGAGAAGCAGTTATATGTAAACACTGATAAAGTGGCAGAAATACTTCTCTATCGCAAGTCGCATTATCGATATGAAAATTCAAAATGATAAACCAACCGCACTGTAGTACAAAAAGGTTATTAATAAAATATTTTCGCCTACTTAGCTGATAGTGTAAGGAATGTCACTGTGGCAAATTTCATCATTTTCTATTTTTCTTCAGATATGTTTCAATGTATTCTGTTCATACCGTACAAATTATGTGACAGACAACATGAAATAATGTGATTAGAATTGTTTAACAGGTTTTGTTAATGATTCTGATGTCTAACTTAAAAATATGGAATATATTATAAAATAAATAATAAAATATTACCTTTATGGACAGTGACGTCAATAAGGTAAATGCTATTATCTTCAAAACTTAGATATGTCACTAATGTAGTCTATTTCTACTATACATACAATGAAACCTTACCGGCAGTATAAAATACTCTTATGATGTAAATCATTACCCACTTTTTGTTCAGATTATTTTCCTACTAAGATAGTATCCTTGTAAATAAAAATCTTTTATGCATTCTTTTGAGGTATGTGTAGTGGGTGTAGCGAATACATTAATATTTCAATGTTTCCATATTGCTCAGCATTATCACACTTAACGAATGGTGATGTAAATCACGACGGTATTACAGTTGGGTCGAAGTTATATTATATACATGTAACGCAGGATACATAATCACAGCTGGAGATGAAAACAGAACCTATCTATTTAACGGCTTTTGATCTAGAATGGAACCAACTTGTTCTATCACCAGTATGCTTTTGCTTTTGCCTTATCAAACTACCTGACAACATAAATCATATATTACTTATTTTAAACATTTTCAAAACTTTCCCAGATATGTTACTTTATAGCCTTGTCATTATATATACATGCGAAGTGACTGACATCATGAAACTTACGTATGATGAAAATTATCAACAATTTTTGTTTGGATTTATTTTCTGTTGATGCAATATGCTTGAAAAAAATTTCTTCGTAAATTCAGATGTTGATTTTATCGGGTTAATTTGTATTGAACACACCAATATTTTCCAGATTGCTCAGCATTATCAAACATAACGAACGGCGATATAGATCAAAACGGTATGGAATTTGGTTCGATGGGGTCTTATACATGTGAGGAAGGATACATTATCACATCTGGGGATGGCAACAGAACATGTCTAGCCAACGGTTCTTGGTCAGGAATGGAACCAACTTGTTCTATCACCAGTATGCAATGGCTCTATTAAACTAACCTGACTATAGAGTGGTCAGATTGATCTTTTAGAGCCTTTGAATGTCCGTTGTCTATCAGATAGTCGCAACCACTTATATTGTTTACATTGCAATATCTCCAATAATGACGATTGTTATTATTTTTTCTGATAGAGACAACAGAACAACGTTTCTACTTAATATGATACCCGTACTTTAATACATATTCTCTTTTTAATAAATAAAGAATTATTCACTGTTAATATTGATACTCACGTCAATGTGACAGACAAAACATATGACTGACAATATCAAAAATATACGAGTATTATATAAGTATTTTACTGTGACTTTCGTCAGTTGCTTTTTTTATTCGTTCTTTATTCTGATTCTTTTGTCCATAAAATCAAATCTAAGTAATTTATCATTGTTACATAGTTACGATGATTTCAACGCCAATCATCAATAGTGGGTATTTGTATTTAGCATATTACGGATTGCTCTGTTTTTTCTAAGACAGGGAATGATGCTTACGATCAAGACAGTATAGAATTTGGGTCGATGCATTCGACTTTTTTATTTTGTCGCATTCTGTTTCAGTGACTGAGTCAATATTTTTCAGATTGCTCTACTTCATCAAACATAACGAATGGTAATGTAGATCACGACGGTATAACATTTGGGTCGAAGACATCTTATACATGTAACGAAGGATACATTATCACTACTGGGGATGGAAACAGAACCTGTCTAGCTAACGGCTCTTGGTCTGGAATGGAACCGACTTGTTCTATCACCAGTAAGCTCTTGCTTTATCAAACTACCTGACTACGGATGGTCAAAATGATATTTTAGAACCGCTGGATATCCGTTGTCTAACTGTCAGTCGTCAACAATTAAATGCATATACTCTAGCATCTCTATTCCTTAAAAAGTCGTATTGAACTATTATACTCTTCATCGCATAAGTTTCTTAAAGGCAGATTGTTTATTAATTATAATGAGCAATAAACGAAGGGGGTTTAGGTTAAAAATGATAGTGACGGGAATACTTGTCTATCGAAACTACTAAAAGCCCAAAGGAGAACACAGATGTTTAAATATCGGTTATTTTCTTTTTCTTAAAAAATATTGTAACCTATATTTCGTATATCTAAAGATATATCAAATTGCCAAATTTCATTATCTTCAACCTTACATCAGCTATGAAACATGAAATCAAAATATAAGAATTTTTTCCTTTTTTTAAATGAAAAAAAAAATCTTTTATCAAAAGCTTATTACTGTTAACGATCGTGATGTCAAATGAAAGCGTCCCCTGCATTTCATCTTTTAATCATACACATGTAATATGACTGACATCATTAAACAAGCGTATGATTGAATTTATTTTCTTGATTTTTGTTCTCGATATTCTTTTTATTGTACAGTATCCATATAAATAATTAATCTTTTACTTTCTTATATTGCTTTGGTTGTTCTTTCAGCTCACCTGGGCACTTGTGCTCAGGATGGGTTTTTGTGACCGACTTTTGTCCGTCGTCCGTCGTGCGTCGTCCGTGGACAACAATTGCTTGTGAACAAGCTAGAGGCCACAGTTTGGCCCAATATTCGCGAAAATTGGTCAGGATGTTTGTCTACATGATATCTCGGATGAATTCGAAATTGAGTAATATGGGTTCAAAAACTAGGTTAATAGGCTAATGTTTAGAAATAAAAAAATAAACATTGTGAAAACTCTTGAGGCCATATATTTAGCCCAATCTTCATAATATTTGGTCAGGATGTTTGTGTATATTATATCTAGAATGATTTTGAAATTTGGTCACGTGGGGTCAATGGGTCTCAACTAGGTCTCATGGTCAAGTCTTAGAAAAGCCTTGTGAACACACTAGTTGCCACAGTTTTAGCCAAATCTGCATAAAATTTAGTTAGGATGTTTTTCTACATGCTGTCTTTGATGAGTTTAAAATTGGGTCATGTTGGGCCAAAAACTAGGTCATTAGGTCAAATCTTAGGAAATCATAGAAAACCCTTTTGAAGACACTAGAAGCCGCAGTTTTGACCCAATCTTCATGAAGATTGGACGGAATATTTGTCTTTATGAAATCCCGAATGAGTTAAAAATTTGGTCACATGGGGTCAAAAAGTAGGTCACCTGAGTAAATCTTAGCAAAACTTTATGACCACTCTAGAAGCCACATTTTTGGCATAACCTTCATAAAACTTGGTCTGAATGTTTGTTTACATCAACTCTCTGATGAGTTCAAAACTGGTTCACATGGAGTCGAAAAGTAGGTCACCAGGGCAAAGTTTTTTAAAAACAATCCTTGTGAACACTCTATAGGCTAACATTTTTGTCCCAGTCTTCATTAAATTTGATAAGAATAATGACTGCATGAAATCCCAGATGAGTGCAAATTTAGGTAGGATCAAAATCAAGGTCACTTAGTCAAATGTTATAAAAACATTGCAGACACTTTAGATGCTTCATTTTTTTTAATCATGCCTAACACATCTGTCTGACTCAGGTGAGCTCTCTTGTTTTTCTTTTACAATGACTGAGTCAATATTTTTCAGACTGCTCTACTTTATCAAACGTAACGAATGGCGATGTAGATCACGACGGAATAAAATTTCGGTCGAAGGCATCTTATACATGTAACGAAGGATACATTATTACAGCTGGGGATGCCAACAGAACCTGTCTAGCTAACGGTTCTTGGTCTGGAATGGAACCGACTTGTTCTGTCACACGTATGCAATGGCTTTATTAAACTCATCTGTCATTGGAATAGTCAGAGCGGTCTTAAAATCGTGAAATGTCAGTTGGCTTCCCGTCAGACGTCAGCATTTACGTTGTTTACTGTCTTTGATTCTTAACCAAACTGTTAATTTGATGTTGCGTAGTAAGTGAAGCAACTATATGTAAGCACTGATAGAGTGGCAGAAATACTTCTCTATCGCAAGGCGCATTATCGATATAAAAACTCAAAATGATAACCCAACCGCACTGTAGTACAAATAAATTATTAATAAAAATGTTTCGCCTACTTAGCTGATAGTATAAGGAATGTCACTGTGGCAAATTTCATCATTTTCTATTTTTCTTCAGATATGTTTCAATGTATTCTGTTCATACCGTACAAATTATGTGACAGACAACATGAAATCATGTGATTAGAATTGTTTAACAGGTTTTGTTAATGATTCTGATGTCTAACTTAAAAATGTGGAATATATTATAAAATCAATAATAAAATATTACCTTTATGGACAGTGACGTCAATATGGTAAATACTATTATCTTCAAAACTTAGATATGTCACTAATGTAGTCTTTTTCTACTATACATACAATGATACCTTACGGACAGTATAAAATACTCTTATGATGTAAATCATTACCCACTTTTTGTTCAGATTATTTTCCTACTAAGATAGTATCCTTGTAAATAAAAATCTTTTATGCATTCTTTTGAGGTGTGTGTAGTGGGTGTAGCGAATACATTAATATTTCAATATTTCCATATTGCTCAGCATTATCACACTTAACGAATGGTGATGTAAATCACGACGGTATTACATTTGGGTCGAAGTTATCTTATAGACATGAAACGAAGGATACATAATCACTGCTGGGGATGAAAACAGAACAAATCTAGCTAACGGCTTTTGGTCTGGAATGGAACCAACTTGTTCTATCACCAGTATGCTTTATTAAACTACCTGACAACATATATCATATATAACTTATTTTAAACATTTTCAAAACTTTCCCAGATGTGTCACTTTATAGTCTTGTCATTATATACATGCAAAGTGACTGACATCATGAAACTTACGAATGATGAAAATTATTAACAATTTGTTTTTGGATTTATTTTTTGTTGATGAAAAAATTTCTTCGTAAATTCAGATGTTGATTTTATCGGGTTATTTTGCATCGAATACACAAATATTTTCCAGATTGCTCAGCATTATCAAACATAACGAACGGCGATATAGATCAAAACGGTATGGAATTTGGTTCGATGGTGTCTTATACATGTGAGGAAGGATACATTATCACAGCTGGAGATGGCAACAGAACCTGTCTAGCTAACGGTTCTTGGTCAGGAATGAATCCGACTTGTTCTTTCATCAGTATGCTCTTGCTTTATCAATCAAACTACCTGATTACGGTGTGGTCAGAATGATATTGTAGTACCCTTTTATGTCCATTGTCTGTCAGTCGTCAACCATTGAATTCCATACACTCTAGTATCTCCATTTCTTGAACTTTTATACTCATCTTAATCGCTTGTGTTATTTCTCATTAAGCGAAGGGAGTAAGAATTGATGGAGACTGGAATACTTGTCTATCGAAAATATTTAACGGAAAAATGAGAAGACAAATGTAAAAATGTCCGCTCTGTTTTTTTCATTAAAATATATTGAAGCCTCTATTTCTGATATCTCAAGATATATCAAAAATACCGAATTTCATCATCTTCAACTTTACATCAGCTATGTCAATATGTTGTATTTATACTGTATATGTTTTTGAATAACAACATGAAAATCAAACTACCAGAATAATTTTCCAATTTCGTTCATGATTTTTTTCAAATGAAAAAAATCTTTTATATCCAGCTCAACCTGTATAACTGTTAACGGAAGTGATGTCAAAATGGTAGATTTAAACCATCTTCTGCATTTAATTTGTTCTTACTATACATTAAATGTGACTGACAACATTAAACAAACGTATGATCGGAATTATTTTCTTGATTTTGTTCACGATACAGGTAATATTATTTTCATTGTACAGTATCCATGTAAATATTCTTTTTTACATTCCTAAATTGATTTAGGTGGGGGTTTCTTTTACAATGACTGAATAAATTTTCTTTCAGATTGCTCTACATTATCAAACATAACGAACGGCAATGTAGCTCACGACGGTATAAAATTTGGGTCGAAGGCATCTTATACATGTAACGAAGGATACATCATCACTGCTGGGGATGCCAACAGAACCTGTCTAGCTAACGGTTCTTGGTCTGGAATGGAACCGACTTGTTCTATCACAAGTATGCTTTTCTTAACTTGTTTTTCTTTCTTTCTTTTTTTTTTTTTTTTTTTTTTTTTTTCTTTTTTTTTTTTTGATGTATTGATTTGTTTTACCTGATTATGACATTATCAGTTAGAAAATAAAGGACCGTTTGATGCCATTGCCTATCGTTGGTCTTCAAAATTTATAACTATATCCAACTTTAAAGCATTGCTCATAGTTAAAATTTACGCGACCCAGTACCATTTTGGCTGATAATGCACAATAATGTCAGAAGTAATATAGTATGGCTGATTGAGCCAACAACAGTTCTATTCTTTTGAAAGGATCGTGGTCCAAATGATTAGCCAAATCTTTATCAACAGGGTGTTTATGCAAACACTGTTTTTTAACAGACCCTGCTTTCATTGCTGATATTGATATGTAAAAAGTTTAAAATTAAAAAAACACAAGTATTTTAATACATATTCTATTTGTACTGCACATAATTTTATTGTTATATATATTAAATTCATAATGATATATTTATATCGAAAAATCTTTGTTTATATAGATTTTTAGCTCACCTGAGCAAAACGTGCTCAAGTTGAGCTTTTGTGACCCCCCTTCGTCCGTCGTGCGTCGTCAACAATTTGGCTTGTTAACACTCTAGAGGCCATATTTTCAGGCCAATCTTCATGAAACTTGGTCAGAATGATTGTCACCATAACATCTTGGATAAGTTTGAAATTGGGTCATGTGGGGTCAAAAAGTAGGTCACGAGGTCAAATCTAATAAAATCCTTGTAAACACTCTAGAGGCCACATTTTTGGCCCAAGCTGCATGAAACTTAGTCGGAATGTTTTTTCTCCATAAAATCTTGGACGAGTTCGAATTTGGATCATGTGGGGTCAAAAAGTAGGTCACGAGGTCAAATCTTAGAAAAACCTCGTTAACACTCTAGAGGCCACATTTTTAGCCCAATCTTCATGAAACTTAGTCGGAATGTTTGTCTCTATAAAATCTTGGAAATGTTCGAAATTGGTTTATGTGGGGTCAAAAAGTTGGTCACGATTTCAAATCTTAGAAAAAACTTGTTACGCTCGAGGCCACATTTCTGGCTCAAACTTCATGAAACTTGGTCAAAATGTTTGTCTCTGTAAAATCTTGGACAAGTTTGAATTTGGGTCATGTGGGGTCAAAGAGTAGGTCACACGGTCAAATCTTAGAAAAACCTTGTTAACACTTTAGAGGCCACATTTAGATCATCTTCATGAAACTTTTTCATAATGTTTGTTTTCATAAAATCTTGGACAAGTTAAATTTAGGACATGTCGGGTCAAAAAATAGGTGATGAGGTCAAATCTTAGAAAAACCTTGTTAACACTCTAGAGGTCACATTTTTGGCCATATCTTCATGAAACTTGGTCGGAATGTTGTTTCAAAATGGTAATATGAAAAATCCAATATTTGTTGTTCATTTATAATCAGGTGAGCGATTCAGGGCCATCATGGCCCTCTTGTTTACATTTTATGATGATTTAAATAAAGTCATATGATTATTTCCAGACTGCTCAGCTTTATCAAACACAACGCACAGATTTGTGAAACAAATCGGTATAAACTTTGGGTCAATAGTGTCCTATACATGTGCCGAAGGATATATTTTCACCACTGAAGATGTTAGTCGACGTTGTCTAGCCAACGGCTCTTGGTCGGGAACAGAACCAGAATGTTCCATCATAAGTTAGTTGGTAGTTTCCCATATACTATTGACGTACATTTAATTAAGTTTGGCATTTTTTTAAAACAATGTGTATTTTTATCTACTTATGGTTTTACTTTTAATGATTCTTTTGCTTCTTTACTAATATATGCAGTTTAATCATTCTGTTAATTAAAACGTATATTTATGGGGTTATTTAGTTCAAATTTTGTCCCAGTTATAATCATATCTATGTTGAGACATATTCAATCAGTTATTTAATTATATTCCATTTTAAAAACAGCTTAAATATATTATTCACAGATTGCTCAGTTTTGTCAAACATTACAAATGGTCGCATTCATCAAAAGAATTTGACATTCGGGTCGGCAGTGTCATATTCATGTGACAAAGGGTTCATAATCATAAATGGAAACATAAACAGATCTTGTCAAGCAGATGGAACTTGGTCTGGGAGAGAACCAACATGTTCTCCGAAAGGTTAGTTTATTCAGATATTAAAGTAATGAACCAAAAAAGAAACACAGTGTGACCTTTCTGGGTCTAAAACTTATACATATTTGAATGCTTTATAGAGATTAACAGTTAATCTAAAAGACATACGGGCACAATGTAGTTATTTTAAAAAAATAAGAACATTTCTATATATACGTGTATGCGACTATAGTAGAAAATCTGTTGCATAGAATTTCATAAACTTTTACACAGTGACAGAGAATACAGTACAAAACATCAGGTTGAAATTAAATGAAGTGTTGCTCATCCGTAATATTGAGTTATCTGCCCGTGAAAATGACTGAAAAGACAAAAAACTCATTTTTTACATTCATTAGTTTCTAATGTAATTATCTATTATCATGCAAAGATTTTGAAAATTCTCATGGATAATTTTTTTTTTTTTTTTTTTTTTTGTATATATTAAAATTAACTGCATTGGGTGCGTATGCCTTTAACTCAACAATATCCATATTTCATTAGATTCTAACCAGTAATTGACGATTAATTGAAGGGTATACGATGGAAGTCCAAAAACACAAAATGAAATCGACTCATTCTTCTTATTAATGTAATTATCTATTATCATGCCAAGATTTTGCCCATTCCTGTGTTTATTTTTTTTTTTTTTAATCGACTCATTCTTCATTATCTCGTATGAAAACCTTCCCTCCCCCCCCCCCCCCCCCCCCCCCCCCCCCCCCATAACTGCATTTATCCTTCTCATGGGAATCTTAGTTCGTCGAAAGCATCGGGGGATTCTGACGCCTCCTTGCCTACCCAATCCCCCTCTCCAGCTCATCCCAAAATGTACAATTGGGGGCAAATCTTGACTGTCCGTCGGCCAACCGGGTGGGTTAATGTTATGGTTTTCCAGAAAATCTCGAAAAACTCTGGCTACATTGACATTGGGCCGGGAATTGTCATGTTGAAAGATTAAGTTGAGCCGTAGATCATTTGAGACTGCGACGGTGCGAATAAAATTAATCCCTATATCTTACGGCAGACGTACCATGATAGCAACTGATTAGATTTAACTTTAAATAGCGGGAAAAGATGTGCATGTCTCAAGCGTATTGAGTGGTATTACAAAATGTGTTGGGAAATATCTTTTCATTAAACTGCACGTGATGTTTGCTTTTTTTTCAGTTTCTCATCGGGGCATGCTACATCATGCTGCTGAGCAAATTAGTCACCACGTTAATTACACAGTGACCTGTTGTTTGGCCAATTTTCATTATTTTAGGCCAAAGCATTAATTAATGGTTGCATATTAATGTACCCTGTGTTTATTTATTCATTTTATTTTTTTTCTTTAGTTAGGTATTATGTCTTCTTATAATGGTGCTTGAATAATTAAGTAACAACTCCAGGCGCAAATAGTTCAGTTCATTAATTAACGGTGAAACTATTTTCCTTAAATTATATCCAGAATTAAACAATACCTTATTACAGGTTTCCGCAAACCTGCGGCAAACGTATACGGTTCGTTATGATATCATTATTTTCTAATTAGAACTTTACACTTCGCAACTGTGAACATTTTAAAAAGGATTAATATTGCACAATAATATATGTGCAAAATTACAACTATTATTATACGAGTTGAATATTCAAGTTGTCAGAGTTTTTAGATATTCACACAAAAAAGAAGTAGCTTCATTGTTACTCGATATTGTTTGCACCTCCGGTTTTTTTCAAGTGTATTTTCAAGGTAGATTCCGTAATATAACAAGAAATGATAAAAAAAAATGTTCTAAACGAAATAAGCGTCAAAGTGAAAATAAATATCACGTCTTACTTGTCTGTCCATTTTACTCAGAATTCAGAAAAAATGTACTAATTGAATTTCTATCATTACACAGTTATACGTATGTAACAAAGTTTTCATCAAATTGAAAAAGTTGAATTCTTGTTAATCCAGCTCTAGAAAAATATTTTTTCTTTTCTATGCAGATTGCCCAGTTTTGCCAGTCCTAAAGAACGGACAAGTAAATCAAACCAGTGCCACTTTTGGATCGAACGTGTCATATACATGTGATGAAGGATACATAATCATTGCTGGAGACAGTAACAGAATTTGCCTAGATAATGGCTTGTGGTCTGGAAAAGAACCAACATGTTCCCTTATCAGTAAATAATATTACTCGACTAACGCTTATGCAGCTAAAATGACAATAATGAGACAATGCAGTATCAATGTTTGTTTCCATTGTTTCGCGAAAGAATAATTATACCTAATGCAGATAAATGGTAACTCTAGGGGTCTCTCAAGATTTTGTAATGTGACAATTATTTACAATATTGGATTGCTTAATGTAACATTCGAATTAAGGTTGTATAATCATTACGTTTATTCACAGATTGCACAGTTTTGTCAACTATAAGGAATGGAAGTGTGAATCAAAACCATACGGTATTTGGATCGACGGTGTCATATACATGTGACGTTGGATACACTATCACTACTGGAAACAGTAACAGAACTTGTCTGTCAAACGGCACTTGGTCTGGAAATGAACCGACATGTTCCTTGAGAAGTATGTTAAAACTGTTTTGTACTACTGTATTAAATGATTATTAATACTTATCCACAACGATCAATTCATTTTAAGTTCTTTAAGATTTTACTTGCTGGATTCTTTATCATGTTTTTCTCTTTTCTTTCTTCGTTCATCATTTCTTTTATAATAGGCCTAACAATTGGTCAAAATACACCACATGTTTAAATACTTCAGGTAATTTAAGTCTCTTAATTTTTTTTTATTGCACTGAAATATATATATCCAAAACCCATTTCAGACTGTACACATTTATCAAACGTAACAGACGGGCGTTTACATCAAAACAGTACAAAACAATGGTCGACAGCTTCATATACGTGTGACGAAGGATATATCATCACAGAGGGAGATAGCAACAGAACATGTCTAGAAAATGGCTCTTGGTCCGGAAAAGAACCAAAATGTTCTATAAGAAGTATGAAAATACCACTTTCCTTAATTTAGTATTCGTATTTACTGCGACTATTATTAAAATATTTGTACATGAATATATCATTATAATTAAATGCGTTTATTATTACGTTAGAATCATGAATCTTTAGTGCTGCAAAGAATGTTACTTCTCCGGTTTCTTCCATATGTTAGAGTCCATGTGAATACACAAATTGTGACATGATGGTATAATAAGACAAAGTCACTTTCACTTAAGGCATATAGACACGTCTCTACAAAGTAGAGCTTAATCGTTTTCGGTAGAAGAAAATATCTGATGACGTCAGATTGACTACTTCCCTTCAATGTCTTTTAAATGCACTGAATTTAAATCTATAAAATTTATCATGTGTATTAATGAGGTGAAGTGTTTCCATTCTAAAAGATGAACAAATGACATTTGAAGTGTAATTAAACAAGCATATTATAAAAAAAGAAAATGTAACATGCAGGTTTTGTTTTACATTAGCATAATATTTATTACGAAAGGTTACTTATTAGATTGTAATCAGCTATTAATTTATCTCTCCACATTTTGGAAACGAAGTTAGCTGTTATCTGATGGCGAGTTTCAGAGAATGTGTATTCAATTTCAGTCGCATACTGTTCTGTTTTGTAAAGCATAAATGACTTGGATGTGTTAATCAAAAAAGTATACAATATCTGTCACCAGTGTCATATAGCTGTATAACAGGGTATGATTTTATCTGCCAGATTCGAAATTGACTAGCAGTCGGTTATTGATCTATTTTAGAACCAATAATTTAGTTCTCTACATAAAACAATCTTAAAACCCGAATTAAAACATAATAAAATGAAGTTTTCACTAAATATATATAGTCATCTTCTCATTTATTTTATCATTGTATAGACTGCACGGCGTTGTCCAATATCACTAACGGCTTTGTTACTTCCACAACATACGCATACGGACACACAGTGACTTATGAGTGTAACACTGGATACCAAATTATATCCGGTAATGAGACCAGACAATGTCTTGCTACTGGCACATGGTCAGGAAATAAACCGACATGCACCAAGATCAGTAAGTACATACCATTATTTTCAAGTATAATGAATTGATTTTTAAATGTATATGTTTTATGAGTTTTTAGTATGCTGTACAAACACTTTGAAACATGTATATTTCAGAATGTCCGCCCTTGAGGAACATTACGGCTGGATATGTTGATTCCGAGAATAGGCAATTTGGAGACAATGTGTCATATGTCTGTGTCGAAGGGAATAATATTTCGACTGGAAACAGCATGAGAACTTGCCAAGCAAATGGCGTTTGGTCGGGAAGAGAGCCAACTTGTACTGCAATCAGTAAGTAACATATATCTACGTTTATTAAGAAAATATAAAATGTGGATAGGCGGTGGCATATCCCTGTGGCATGTTTTCGGAACAGAAATTGCCTAGCAATCGTTGATTTTTTTGTTGCTGTTTTTTTGTTTTTTTTTTGTTTTTTTGTTTTTTGTTTTGTTTTTTTGTCTTTTGCTATGGAAAAAAAACCGACGTTTTCTGTAATGTGTATAATAATGTGTACACATTTGATATATGTTAACTATTGCCAATTTTTCTTGTTTGGACATACGTTACATAATTTCTATATCGAGATTGTCAGTCATGAAGAGTGAACATATTAATATAAGGAATTGAAGCTGTTGGTCAACAATTTTATTTTTCCTTTGACTTGGGATACAAAGCTTCTTTTTAATACAAGAAGGCAACAAGCAGTGTGCCTATGGACTCGAATAGAACCAACATGTTCTACACCTAGTAACCATTGGCAAAAATGACAAAAAATCTTAAAAACAGATGTTTAAATGAAGTTTTCACTATATATATATATATATATATATATATATATATAGTGACAGAGTGACTATATATATATATAGTCACTGTGTCATCTTTTAATAATATAGAATTTACGACTTTGGCCAGTTTCTCTGACGGCTTTTACAACATGTGCATATGAAAACAATGTTCTCAGATACTCGTCATATATGCATATAGACATTTATCTTATGCGTTTAACTCTTCTCTATATTCTAGAATGTCCCCTTTTGAAGAACATTACGGCTGGATATGTTGATTCCGAGAATAGGCAATATAGGGACGCTGTGTCGTATATCTGTGCCGAAGGATATAATATCACTACTGGAAACAGCATAAGGACTTGTCAAGCAAATGGTACTTGGACGGGAGGAGAGCCAACTTGTACTGCAATCAGTAAGTGACAGTCTTGGACTTTTGCCTTATGTTTTATTTGTATATAAAGAATCAATGTTATTAAAGAAGGCAGGCACTACATGTCACACATGACCCGACTATATATATATTCAATACTTGGTAAAATGAAATATATATACAGTGGTCACGCGATTCCTCGAGGTCGGACGGGATCTGCAAAAAAAAACAAAAAAACTCGAAGAATCGCCGGAGTCGAGGAATCATTTACGTGTCAAAATTCAAAACATTTACATTTGTTGATACCTTAACGTCGTCTTTTCATTAATTATTTTGTTAAGTTTAGCCTTTAATAATACTTTATAAACATAATATATGTTTAAAAATACAAAAATAACACGATCATAGCTTTCATTGTGAGAATTAAGTCAGAAATAAATTCTTTTTTTACCGATAATATGATTGAAACCCTTTGTTTTAGTTTGTGTATATGGTGGCGTTGCGTATTTTTTACGTTCTTGTAAGAAACGCTTTTACCGTTGTTCTTCAAATTAATGATTACGGAGAAAAAGAACAACACTCAAACAATCAAAATCGGCTCCTTTAATGACAAATAATTAATCATGCAGACTAATCACAGTTTGTTGCATGATCAGTAGGTGCGAAAATAATTTCTACATGGTCGTGTTGATATAACGGTTCACCGTAGTACTCTAAGGATGGTTTGACAATGTGTGAAAACAAAAAGAAAACCATCTCGACCAAGGTGTTAATAACAGGTGGTCATAGGGCCAGAGTATGGTTGTCAGGGAGATACAGGTAGGTTTTGATATCGAATTCGAGGAATCGCATAGAAATAATATAGGATATATTATCTAGGGACCAAGGACGGAGCTCGAGGAATCCAAAATCGCATGTTTGAAGAATCGCCCATAAATTTATATAGAATAAGAAGGGCTAAATCAAGGGACCGGGCTTGTAGCTCGAGCCATCGCCGGTATTCAATGAATCGCCACATTGAGGAATCGCGTGACCACTGTATTTGTTTCACGTGTGTCATGTTTGCGATAGTAAGACACAATCAAAATTATTATTATTCAATCAATAATTTGCAATAAATATCTAGTTTATCATGCATCTTCTAATGCCATGTGTGTGTGTGTGTGTGTGTGTGTGTGTGTGTGTGTTTGAAGAAATCCAATATTTCTTCCGGAAAAATAGTTAAGCTAAGCTAATAAAACAGCGTTCATGTAAAGCCAATATCCTTTCGGAATCTTTAGTCATAGTTTATTCAAGATTAGATGCAATGTCGATATAATTATATAACGGCGTATCGAATTCTGTATTATAATGTTAAGGAAGAGAACTTGTCCATGTGGTTGTCAAATATTCACAAATAATACATAGTTTCTAAACTTTTTAGCTATGTGATGTGCATAATATTTTATTCCATAGTTTGTCCCATTAAAAACGGACATTCTGATATTCGGATCGTATTTGTCATATGGATGTAAAATGGGATACGACATAACAGCGGGATTTCATTTGATGGTGTCTTTTCAATGACACTTTGTCTGGATCGGAACCAATATTTTTTTTTTAATCTGTAGAAATTTAATTAAAACTATTATATCATACAAGTGCATTGGAGTGTCACTTCTATAAAATTTACAAACTGTAAAGCAAGTGGTTTGTGATATGTCAGCATAATTTCTTTAAACCAAGATTATTATTACTACATGTATTCAATAGTGATGTGATGTGTTAAACATACAATTTACAGTAAAATATTTTTCGTATCAGTTTTATGTGTATGTAGTCATATATGTCATGTATGCATTATGTTATTTTCATATGTTATCTTTTGCTCTCTATATCATCATTGTTATATTATTTAGATTGTCCCGAACTGGTAAACATTACTAACAGGAAAGTGATTGTGCCTACAAAGCGTTACAGTTTCGTAGCTACATATTTTTGTACTGACGGATATGAGGTTAGTCTTGGGGATAGTAACAGAACATGTCAATCTGGCGGAGAGTGGAATGGAACGGAACCAATATGCTCTAAAGCTGGTAATTAAAATTGAGCGTAAAATCAACTTTAATGTTTAAGAACATTTTAGGTTTAGTGTCTAACTGGTAATTATATCTTTATTTGTTTCATTGATAAAACTTAATTTTCATATCTTTGACATTTGTAATAATTAAGTGAAATAAGAAGAAGAGATAAAAAGAAGAAGGACATTGTGTATTACATGTATCCCTTTATACTATACAGTTAATTTTCATATATACCTAAGGTTGATGTCGTTTTTGGTATTCTAGGACAATGGCGAAAGACTATAGCTGAAATAACGCTTGACTTTGAATTACGAGATGATATATCTCCTGAAGTTCTGTATGATGAGGCTAATAAAACGGTATTTTTACTTTATTTCCTAATGACTAAATACTGTTTGCGGGATGTAAAACTAAATTAATTAATAAAAAATTCTGCTGAAGTCAGTTACATTTTTGATCATTGGAAAGCCTTAAATACGTTTGAAAATACATCTCATTCTTTATTGCTTTAATGAACATTTCTGAATAAATTTCGTCTCTTTTTCAGATTTAGAGTACATAACTTATTTTATTGGTGGATATTTCACTTGTATTATTGAAGGATATAAATTATGACCGTAACTAAATGATTTTCCTTTTCATACACAGCTCAGCGAGTACTTCTTGGAAATCACCAAAAAAGGATTTATTGGTGTTAGAATCCTTCGGATCAGGTAGGATCAAACTTTGTCTAATTGGTTAAGTTGATACTAAATAAGACATGATCGTGAAAAATGAATTTTAGATTTTGCTTGCTTTTTTCAACATTAAAGCAACAAAATATTTTGTTTCAGGAGTGGAAGCACCATCATAAATTACGAAGTGGTTACAACGAAAGACGAGGCTACTGACAGGGCGCTTGCTGAGTCAGCAATTCATCTCTTACCTGACCAAACTTTGACATTTTTTGATACAAAAATCAGCGTGTTAGACATGACACTAAATGGAAATAAAGGTTTGTGATATACTATAAACATAATTCCTTAATATAATGAGTTTCAAATTGATATACTTTGTGATACTTTGATATAAATTGTGGTGTGTTTTTTTTCCAGAAAGGTTGTGCTGAACCATTCGTAGAATTTATTCCAGCATGATTACTCTAGGTGTGCTTAGTGACATTCGCATATTGTTTCCACAAGATAAGAGAGTAAATTTCTGTTTTACAAAATATATTTATGTTTTAAGTGGGTGCCGTGTCCAACCTATGCAAGATTTACAATGCACTGGATCTATGCAGCCAAGGGTACACATGTTACCTTCAACACAATCAGCCTGCCTGCAGGTATTTTCTATTTTTCCAAAATGGATGTATGTGTGTACGCGGATAGTTTGTGGCATCGTATGTGTTTGATTGTATGCTCGTTGGATATTTTGTATAAAAGGCTGCTGTGAGAAACAGTCGATGTCTCTTTTGTTCATACAACTCTGTTTTATTTGGAATTGAGTTCCTACTTTTTTTAGTTCCTTCTTCCTAAAGGAAAAAGTTAGCCTTGATCACTTTCAAAGCTGTCATTTTTGTTCTGAATTTTAGTCACCCTGAATTTGGGTGTCATCAAGATAAGATAAACACCACAATAAACAAAAAGCACAATAAAATGCATTTCCTGCTCCGTATTCCACTTCATGCGTGATATCTGCCAAATGATATCAATTATAGTATGTAGCTTAAAATGTCTGAAAGAAAGGTCTTGGCCTCGTTTCTTGTAAAGGCATTTTATCACTCAAACTGACAATAACATTATCTTTTTTTCTGTTCATTTAGGGAAGTCGAAAATGGTAAGTTTTCTTAGATTCATTTAAATATATATATATATAAAACGTTAATTGCGATTTGTTTTAAATATATGATACTCATTTTATCCTGTTTCATGTAGATCATAATAAGAACATTTTATCAAGAAACAGAAAAAAAAGCATATGTATACTGTCCATATTTTTATACAGTTAATATCATCATTTATTATGTTTGTGTTTAATTATTATTGTTTTTTTTTTCAGACAACCTGTTTTTGACCCCGATTGTTTGGATTTTGGGTGTAGTTGGTATAAGTTTGGTCGTCATCGTGACAGTTGTTATTGTATTGTACAAGAGATCACAAGGTCGCTCGGACAGACAGCGGAAAAGAGCAGAATCAGGTGTGACCGAATCTTCTCCCCCAAACTGGGTACAAAGTGCTGAACGCTTTACTGCAGCTAGAAAATGGGTGCCGATCCGTTATAAAATGGACTCTGCAGACAGTCAGCTGTATCAAGGATTCCGCTAAAAATTCGGTTAAAAAAAACTAACCGAATAGTAGATGTCTACTATGCGATAATTTGTAAAAAAAAATCTGATTTTATATTAAATCTATAAAAAGGACAATTTACATTTATACGTTTATGGTTGTGTTAAATATCAAATATATATGTGTGTGTGTGAAAAGAACAGATTTAGCTCAATAATTGATGGTTTCTTATGGACTAAAGCATTGTTTAATTGTGGTGTATCTATTTGTTAATGATAACAGGGTGTAAATGTCGTTCTAAAAAAAATAAACAAAGAACTCTGCTACAGAAACATAGAGTCCCTTACTTACCCTATACCAGTTTTGAATCTAGATGTATTTTACTGATCATTTTCCTCCAATATTTAACCAGAATGTATGTATATGTATTAAATCATTTTATGTCCTTTCGGGGGTTTGTAGTGCTGTGGGGTTATTTTACATGTTTTTGTTGTTCTTATAATAGCTCAAATGATATATATGCTTCCCATTAAAGTGATCAATAAATCCTCTTGATCGAGATTTAATACATTCAGTATGTTTAAATTCATATTGCAAGATATTTTCAAAAAAAGTATGTATATGATCTTTTACCAGAATATATACCAAAGAGCCTTGATGTATGAATGTTATCAGTAAGAACTCGTTCCCATCAAGTGTAAAAGAATGCTGATCTTTTTGGACTTTATGTAAATATGAACTACATGTCTATATTTCAAATATGTATACTTTAGTATATTAAAATAGTTCATGGATTGTTGTTTTTTATGTGTGTTCTTATTAGCTTTAATTAGAATATATGTATATTAGATCACTTATTTTACAATAACATTTGACCAAATTTAATACTTTAACTGAATTATTTTTAAAAGTATTTTAACTTAATAAACAGAATCATGTTTAACATATCATTTACGTGTATAAGCATTACATTTTACCTGACTTAACTCCTTTCTCAGCGATAAACAATCGTTATACCTCTCAAATATAGAAGGGATTCTAAATTGGCATCAATATACAAAAATGTATAAATGATATAACGGAATTAACGTGAAACATTGAATTAGCCAAAGAGAAAAATTGCCTTTTAAATGTGTTTTTGGCAGTTTTCAAACTGAAAGGGAAATAATTTATTGCAAAAATAAAATCTTAAAACTGGAATAATGTTACTTTGAAATTTATAAATCTATTTAAAAACAACGAATACATTATTTATATAATTTTTAAAGCATTTATAGATTGCTTGTGATAACAGGGGACACCAGTTTTTGTTGTTGTTTTTTTAAGATTTCTCATTAAGTATTTAAGATATTTCAACCAAATCAAATTTATATCAAAACATACCTTATTTAGTTATACCTTATTTGATTACAAAATTTTTGGATTCGTTATTTGAACAGATTCCCTATTAACTCGATGTAAAATAAGCTAGACTTAAACTAAAATCCCGGGAAGGCAGTTTTGCTGTTTTATCAGATCTTCAGAAATTCAACATATATGCTTTGCTGGTGAAAATACTTTGCTCGCAGTGTTTTTCTTGACAGGTAAGTTTATACAAATGCAATTGAGGTCAATATCAGAGGCCCAGTTGATATTTGAATTTCTTTTGAAAATTAGTGTTTCTAACATGTAAAAATAATAAATAATATAAACATTCCATGATATTCTTATTCAGCTATTCCGTGTCAGCATATCTATAATTCTAACACGCAATATATGATATAATTCTGTAAATACATTAACATCCAGTACACTACATATTTTGTAAAGAATGTTGTAATTTATCAAAGAAAAAGTAGAAAAAGATGAATGGGGTAAAGGAAATATCTAATAAGTGTCTGTAAAATTATATTAGTATTTAAATAGATGTGTTGTTTAAAGAAAGTGTGCAACAGTCTAGCTGTTGCGATTACTGTTTGGCTTCATAACAACCAATTGCAACCATGTTATTTATCTAAGCACAAGAATTCTGATTTCTTAGGTCAAAATAGGTATATTTGTAGCATAATTATAGAGCATAATTTTTTGTCTACCTTTGCATAGCTTTGATAATATTTACAGAAAAAAAAGTTTCCTAAGCAACTACAAATTACCTATACTATCATTGCAATAAGGAAAGGAGCTTCATTTTTAAATCATAATTTAAGTATGACTTGTCATATGTGAATTTGGATAAATCAAATCAAAAATTCAAATAAGTGACCTAAAAAACATTGCTTTGAAACTAATTGGTTCAGATTTTTAAATAATATAATTTGTATTTTACCAGTAGTACAAAAAAATCCACATTTAAGAAAATTTTCGTTGTGTAAAATTTGACAGATCACATCGTAAGCAGTTTTGTTTGATAATGTAATTCTAGTTGACATTTTGCTGTCTAATCTTTTTTGTATATAAATAAAACTTCATTTTTACCTTATTTCTTTTGTTATTCTATTGATAACCGATGCTATTCACCAAATAAAAACGTTCACGCCATGGTGTCCTATAATCATTACTTGGTCTTCCATACGGCTTTTTACAAAAAATACAGTCAAACATATTGAAAGAAAAGTATAAGTAAAAACCTTATATTGAATAATAAGATAACATATCATGGACGTTGTAACGAATTTTAAAAATGAGATGGGAGATCAAATATGTGTTAACCCGAGATCATTAAGGTGAATCATCCATCATTACATTGTGTTTATGATCCACCAAGTGATCATGACAACTTTATAGTAAATGCAAACCTTTATAGACTTGGAGCAAAAGACCCTATAAATCCAAGATAATTGGTGATTGCATCTACCGAAGTCTTTTAAGCATTTGAAGGACCTTTATATTGATTTAATGATGGATCTTAAATGTATAGTCTTTACATGTTACACTGCATAATGTCCCAAAAAGTCTAATGCCAATATAGTCAAGTGTCCAGAGATCAATTTGCATATTTCCCATTTGCTGCCCTTGGGTCCTCCGTGGCCAAGAGGGTAAAGTCGCTGACTTTAACACTCACTCGGCCCCTCACCGCGTTGGTTCGAATCCCGGCAGGGTCATTCGGATTTTCATGTGAGGAAGCTTTCCAGCTGGCTTGCTGGTGGTTCTACCCAGATGCCTCCGTGCAATCGGGGTCTTCCTCCACCCGTAATTAGCTGGACGTCGCTATATGACTGAAATACTGTCGAAGCGACGGTAAACTCAAATAGTCAAGTCATAGTCTTGCTGACCTGTGAATATTTATTGAACAACTAAAATAGTGTAACGAATCATTGAAATTGTCTTTACAGATGTGCGATAACACATTTTCATATTTCCATAGGCGTCTAGGTCAATATTTTCAGAGTTATTTCTATTAAAATCCTTCGAAAATGGCGTCCGGAGAATGAGGTTGCTAATAAACATGGCTGACAATCGTTGTATACAGTAATGCACAAACAACGACAGTGTATAATATGCCAAAATGATCGCTAATCCATCGGAACTCTGACCTTCTAGTGTAAAAATACGTCTTACAAAGAGAAAGTTTTTTTACTCATTTTTACAATCATTTCGTTATTATATCATGCACGCATTTATAATGCTCATAAACCTAATGAGAAACGATTGGCGTGTTTTAAGCGGATCGAATGTTAGAAAAGGAGAGGGTAATTTAACACAGTTTACCGGTAGTAGTGGCCTCATCTAAAATATACGACACCAGATATTTTGATATCAAGTTTATCGAAGTGAAAGTAGCGAAATGAAAGTTGCAGTATTTGTCTTCTGGTCCAGGTTTTGGCGGATTCGCGAATGTTTCACAATATCTTTGTATTTCCGATAGAAAAAAAAACACTAATTTATTGATACCATTTTTAAATTCTATAGATTTATTCGAACGATTTGAAGAAGAAATAAATGAAGCGAGTCAAATTCACAAAAAGGTATTATAATATTTATGTGTAGGATTTTTAAACCATACAGAAGCATGTCCCTTAAGATGGGTATTTTCTTTAGGACATACGCGATAGTTTACTATCGTCGTGTCACGGCATTCATCCAGGTGGTAAAGGGGGTGTAACGGATTTTGGGTACTAGCAATTTTTAGATGTAAGCTGGTACAATGTCAGAGCTATTACGCTTAAAGGGTTGTTTCGCCAGTAAATGATACCTACAACGTTCAACATAGAATCATGTTATTTTAACAGACGGTAAGAATAACGCATATAAATTGAAAATAAATTATTATCGTTCAGTTCGTCGAAATGGAGAGACTATAAGGTTTTGTATTTTTTATATACTTTTATGTTATATTTTTGCCTGTTTTAAAGCTTCCTTCAAAGGACTTTGTTTCTTATTTAAAGGAAAGAGTATATTGAAGTATCTCCTGTAACTTTAAACAAATATTTTGAAAATAAATACTTTCACATTTTGGGGCCGCCGTGGCCGAGCGGTTACAGTCGTGGACTAAAATCTCTCAGCCCCTCACCGCTGTGGGTTCGAATCCCGGTAGGGACTTCGGATTTTTCATGTGAGGAAGCCTTCCAGCTGGCTTGCGGTAGGTCGGTGGTTCTATCCGGGTATCTCTGTGTACTCGGGGTCTTCCTCCACCTGTAATTAGCTGGACGTCGCTATATGATTGAAATACTATCGCAGCGACGGTAAAGTCCAATACAACAACAACAACTTTCACATTTTTTATGCCCCGAGATTTGTTATTTAGGGCATATTGTATTTGCCCTGTCTGTTTTTGGTTTGTCAGAAACTTTAACATTGGCCATTACTTGAAAACTGAATAAGGTATTGACTTGAAACTTCATATATTAATAGAATGTAACTATGAAAAGTGTATTGACTAAGAACCATAACTCTATCTGGCCCAATTCTCCCCTTTTTAATTTTTTTCTTAATTTTTGTCGAGATCATGACTCATAAACTATACAAGGTATTGACATGAAACTCGAAGTATGAATAGATATTGTGATAAAAAAAGGTGTAGTTACCAAGAACCGTAACTCTACCTGGACCAATTTTGAATTATCTCCCTTTATCTAATTTTACAGTGAATTTCTGTCCAGAGAAAAACTTATTTACTACGAGTATTTACTAGAAAACTATACAAGGTATTGACTTGAAACTTCATATATAAGTAAATGAAAACTAGGAATAATACAGTGACTGAGAACCATAATTCTATTCTGGTTTTAAAAAATCTCCTTTTTTGCGGGGAGGGGGGGGGGGTCAAAATTCATAAAGAAAAGACGGTAGTGATTTGAAACTAATCGAGGTAGTGATTTGAAACTTAAAATATAAATAAATAGTGAGTGATTACGAAAGAAAACTCTGCCAGGTTCTTTGTTAAAAATAGCTCCCTTTATATTTTTTTATTATTATATTTATTTTTTTATATAAAACGTTCATGATGATTATTGATGAACACTCTCTTAAATATACGCGCTCGAAAAAAATGAAAGTGTATCACTACTCAATGAGATATAACCCATATCCATTCAAAACAAAAAAAAATTCATTTATTTTTATGCTTACTGCTGCTACATTTTCTTTATTAAAAAATGTCCCTGCAGATCTATATCATCACACTGTGGGATTTGGATTTTATCTCACTGATAGAACACAGTATTTCATCAGTTAGCATAAAATATTCTAAATACGATTCATATTTAATATATATATATATATATATATATATACAAAGAGAGAGTGGGAAGATACAGAGAGAGAGAGGGGAGAGAGACATACAAAGAGAGGGGGGGAGAGATACAAAGAGAAAGGGGGAGATACAGAGAGGGGGGAGTGTAAGAAACAGAGAGAGTCAAACATTAACATAAATGTTCGATTCTAACGCATTACAAATATTATATCTGTTTCATGTAAATGCTGCTATATTGTCCCATATCTGACACTGTGCTCAGTGACATTTGCAAGATTATCGTCCCAAACTTATCAGACCGAAATCACCCCTCGCGATGAGTTGAGTTAAAGTATATTTGCAAAGAGTAAACGTACACCTCCATGCTGTGGAGTTGTAAAAAGACTACTTAAAGGTAGTTTACAAATCATTCCGAAAGGACCGTCAGTTGCCAAGCAAAGATGCCATTTGACCCGTTTCACACTGATTATTACAGGGACGGAAGCCTGAACATACCAAACACTAGACGCATAATAAAGACAAACACCTTTAGGATAATAAAGAAACTTAAAAAACGTCAGTTTTCTGCTTCACCGATTTCATATTAAATCAACCTTGTGATTTTGGTCATTTTCAATTCACAGCCACAGACAAAGTCGATGGTTAATAATAAAAAAAGAACAGGAATTTTCTGTGAAGAAATGTAAGATCGTATATTATTTTCACGTGTTGTCACAGGAAAGCTATCTTAACTAATGACGGAGCTACGAATGAATTCATGAAATGTCATTTCGCGAGAAAATGTACTCAATGACTTAAAAACGCATCCTCTTGGACAATCGTCGAATATTTCATTTCGTGTTTTTCAACGATTTTTTACTAATTAGAAATATAAAGTTATAGATTGGAACATGTTTTATACCATATTTATTTTATTACTAAAGAAAATCTGTCAGCATGTGAAAAAGGTGAAATAACAAATTTATACATGAGATGTTATTTTAGTCCTTGAATATATTATCACAACGTGGTGAAGGTTCTAATGAATAGATATAAACCACATGTTAAATAAATTATGATTTCATTAAGAAATAAACCAAAAATAAAGTATTTATCGATCTTCTTCTTTAAATACTACGAGTAGAACAACTCTAAGATGTTTCTTGTCAGTGTATGTCTATGTCACTGCGGGTCTTCCGTAGATTAGTCCAAAATATAAATTTAAAATTTTGGAATATGGCGGTGTGTAGTGTAGTATCGAAATTTTTAAATTAATTTAATTGTAATAATTATAACATTTGGAAAAAATGGGGTACGAATACCAAAATATAAAAAACTGGTCTTTATTCAAACCCTCAGTATTAGATTACAGATTATCATTCGCAATGAGACTCAATGTACATTAACATTTTAAATCAAATAAGCGTATATTCAATATATATATATATATATATATATATATATATAATACATTGTATACAATATAATAATTCGTCTCTACTCGAGATAGATGCAGCGATGTCCCTACTGTTCAAAGTTCCCACCGAGGTTTGAAACAAGTGGTACAAATGCTGTTTTCCTTAACTTTGTACATTTGCAAATAGAGAGCCTCTACAATTTGGAAAGTATATGGCTAATTTTGGTGGTAAAAAATAACTGTACAATGAAAAGGAGCAAAAAAGGGAATGCTGGTCGTAGGCAGGTGAGAAGGCTAGACTCGATTAGTTACCAGGATGTAGGGCTGTAATTGCAATGTTTTCACGATTTTCGTAGGTAGGTACGAACCTAAAAACTCTTATTTGGGTGTGTGTGTGATGTATTTACTTCAGAAGCTGTTGAAGTAAAGGAGATACGACTGGTAAATGGCAGCACGCCTTACAATGGCCGGCTGGAGGTAATGGTGAACGGCTCTTGGGGGACGGTCTGTGACCTCCGGTTTGATGTCAGCGATGCGCGCGTCGTTTGTAGAATGATGAATTTTGGACATTCAGAGTACAGTTCATTTGTGTATTTGATTAGCCTGTTTATTTAAAGCAACCAGGGTTCAAAGTCATTAATCTCCTGAGTCTATATTTTGGCTAAGACTCAAGGTTTGGAAATGAGGAAATAAGAGCATTTCTTCTTATTTTTAATTAATAGATATACTAAATAATTAAACATACTCATTACAGTGAAGGAAGTACACTGACAGTCACTGAAATATACATGGTTTTAGTAAAATATGATTTGAAATTTCTCCATAAATGTATGAGTCTGGGTCAATAAATTAGGGTCCAGCTTTTAGTCCTAAATCAAAACCGCTTCCTGGTTAAAAAAAAAATTACATTTATGTTTGGATACCGCTGTTTGTCAACAAAAGTCGATTTTTAACAAGTTTATATCTTTCTTTGTCTGCTCAACAATCCACTGATGTACAAACACAAAAACACACACACATATTTAAGAAGTCATTGCATGTTTTTTTTTTGTTTTGTTTTTTTTTCTTTTTGTATAACATATCCTTTTTTTGCGTCTATGGTAAAATAGCTACACAAATAAAATGTCCAGTCACCTGTTAAAATTCATCGTGACAATATAACTATTCCTCATTTTAACACTTTGATAAAACAATATGTAATCATTAATTGTGTATACATAGCTATGTATATTTATACTAAGTCCTTTACATTTGAAATTCCATCAACACACATAGATCTGTATTAATAATTTCCTTCTATACAACTCGTCAACAGGCACGTGTATGTAAATGGAGTTCACTTCTACGGGAAAGGCAATGGTTCTGTGGTTATTCAGGAGATGGGTTGTCAAGGAAACGAAACCAACATAAGCCAATGCGAGTCCACTAAATGGGGAGACGGTTTTTGTATACATTATATGGATGTGGGCGTAAACTGCAGTAAGTCTCTCTCTCTCTCTCTCTCTCCTGGTATGTAATTGATTAAACAAATTCGACTAGACGCATAGTCATAATCTCATGTAAAAAAAGTAATAGTGATGCATGATTTTTATAATAAGCTAAGATGAGCTTTTTATTCTATTCCCCAGACTCTCTTACACCACTACAACTCACAGACGGACCTTCTGTAAAGGCAGGCAGGATTGAAATACAATACAATCAATCTTTGGGTGGCATTTGTGCACGTAAATTTGACCTTATAGACGCAAACGTCACGTGCAATATGCTCGGCTATAATTACGGGTACCAATTTAAGTTACTATTTTCTCTTATCCAAATTTTGCAATGTTTTT
>JAIFHC010000724.1:0-50000 GCA_021229015.1 Solen grandis | reverse complement strand
CACAAGGTTTTTCTAATATTTGACCTGGTGACCTAGTTTTTTTACCCCACATGACCCATTTTCAAACTCATCCGAGATATCATGTGGACAAACCAAGTTTCATGAAGATTGGGCCAAAACTGTGGCTTCTAGAGGTTTCACAAGCAATTGTTGACGACTGAAGACAGACGACGCACGGCGGACAAAAAGCGGTCACAAAAGCTCACCCTGAGCACAAGTACTCAAGTGAGCTAAAAAGACATTCGGCGTTAGCGAAAGAATCACACATAAAATGTTCATAATACAAGGTAATACAAGTACAAAAGTGCTGCCAGTGACAGCACATTGAAATAAGTACGGCGAGAAAGAAAAAACTGATAATAAAATTTATGTGGGTTAACAGGAAAACATTTATTTTTATTTTTACATAACATTTACTGAGATTTGAACTTGTTTACGTAAGTATATATAAATATATATATATAAGTACATGTACATAAATGGAAAACTAGTGCCAAGACTTGAAGGGAATCTTAAAACGAAAAGAGACACACAATACGTAAAAAATATTGAAACAAAGGCCTAATAAACATATTCGGAGGACACAAAAAAGTTTCAAATTAAGAAGGCGAGAAAAATGTGCAGCCAGACCAGGACTAAAGCCAGGGACCATTTACAAAAGTTTCCCACTGATAACAGTTACATACTCCTTGCCAATTTGGATTTCGTTGCAGGATTTACAGAGATCAAATCAATAATGTTCCTGAGCAGTGGAGATACTCTAATGATTCCTTGTTCGGTGCAAAATACCAAGTGAGAAAAATGTGCAGCCAGACCAAGATATCAGCCTTGGACTCCCTGTTTAAAGGGGCGATTGTTTTACTTGCTAAGTTATTGGACTGCTTACAATCGTCTATGACTGATAAGTGTTACTTATTGGCACTACATAAGTTAGTTTAAAGAAAAAAAGTTTAACATTTATTCAAAATCCAAATAGGGTCCTAAATATGCAAAAAAATATTTGGAAGATTTACTGTTTCTGTTTCTACTGGTTGGTCTGATGATGATAAACGTATGTGTAAAGTTTGATGGACAACCGTTAAGTTAGTGGAGATAATGTCAACGTTAAATAAAACCTGACGCCAGTGTGACAATAGCTCATCCTATTCTTCGAAAAGTTTAGCTTACGAAATGAAAGATAGTACATGTGAAGTTGCAAAAACTGTGAGAAAGTCACTGTATCAGAATTTAGAAAATAAGATGTGTCAAAACTACAACTTGAATATTTTGTGAATTATGTTTTGGACATTTTTTAACAAAGAGCAATAACACATGATTTCCATGTTATTGGTACATGCACCATATATCATCAGCTGATATTAAATGTTAAGAGAGTTTAGCTGAAGACAAATGTAAATGGCTGTGAAAGTAAAGGGCCATTCTCCAAAATTTAGCCTCCTTTACAAGTCGTCAATATATTTTTATATATCATCAGCCTATCTTAAAAAAGAACAAAGTAATACTGCAGACATCATTTTCCAAAAAGCGCAAAAACTCTGAAGAGAAGAGCTCTTCTTGGAAATATTTATTTGCAACATTAGACAATTTTGATAGAAAAATTTGCCTGCGACACATCCTCTCCAAGTCAATGATACACGTACCAAATATCATCAGCTTAATTAAAATATAAAGAGAATGATGCTGCAGGAAGGGAACACATTTTTTTTTTAAATAACGGACGATAGAGGGCAGAATACCATACGCCTAATTATAACATTTCAGGCCACTTGATTTGACCTGGTTACCTTCAGCAGCAATAAATGCTCAGAGTTTTTTTACAGATTATAATTAATAGAAAATAAGGTCTCATTTTCCATTGGATCAATAACTTAATAGAATTGCAGGAAAGGACCATGGCATTATAATCAGGAAAAATATATTTCTGAACACTAGCTTCAGGAGAATGATTTTGAATTTAACTATATATATGAAGAGTACATACAGAAACTAGATGCCCCCACTTAAGACATCTTATTTTAAAGGATAAAATTCATTTTAGCAATACGGTAGAGAACTATGAGGTGACCATTTGTGCCAAATGAAATTAAAATCTGACCATTAGTTACATAGAATTTTTATAAATACAGTATGATTATTAGGAAACTAGCCAACCATCTGGTGTTCCATTTTTAAGGAATAAACTTAAGGTAAGCAATTATGGTAGAAGGCTCTGAGTTAACCATTTAAGAAAATTATCGCCTTTTTAGGAAAGATTTTTAATTTTTCAAAATCAAATTTTGTTGGTTTCCAATGCAAACAACAAATGGGCATTCTACAAGTAGTTTGGGAAGATATGATTGTCTTTTTAAGCAAATTGTTGCCATCAGAAGATGGGACACAAGGTGATCAGAATAGCTCACCTTGAGCTTGATGTGCTATGTTGAACTAAGAAGGGTCATGTTCAGGACACATCGTTTTAAGTCATTGATTCATATTCCAAAAGAAAAAGGAATGTAGAATAGAATTTTCCACCAGTCACAGTTTTTCTCATGGTTTAGTCAAAATTATACTGCATATTGCCAAGCCCCTGATGAATGGTCCATTGATTGCTTGAGGTGTTGTTAACTGCTGCTGAGATGAACAGAATGTTGAATTTTGGCTTGAAAACTGGATAAAAGCTGCCCCTGGCCTTTCTTAAGCGCTTATGTAGCTGCTCCTGGCCTTTCTTAAACACTTATGTAGCTGCTCCTGGCCCTTCTTAAACACTTATGTTGCTGCCCCTGGCCATTCTTAAACACTTTTGTAGCTGCCCCTGGCCTATGTAGCTGCCTCTGGCCTTTCTTAAACACTTATGTAGCTTCCCTTGGTCTTTATTAAGCGCTTATGTAGCTTCTCCTGGCCTGTCTTAAACACTTATGTAGCTGCCCCTGGCCTTTCTTAGGCGCTTATGTAGCTACCCCTGGCCTTTCTTAAGCACCCATGTAGCTTCCCTTGGTCTTTATTAAGCGCTTATGTAGCTACCCCTGGCCTTTCTTAGGCGCTTATGTAGCTTCCCCTAGCCTTTCTTAAACACTTATGTAGCTGCCCCTGGCCTTTCTTAAACACTTATGTAGCTGCCCCTGGCCTTTCTTAAACACTGTAGCTTCCCTTGCCTTTCTTAAGCGCTTATGTAACTTCCCTGGCCTTTCTTAATCACTTAGGTAGCTTCCCCTTGCCTTTCTTAAGCAATTATGTAGCTTCCCCTGACCTTTTTGAAGCGCTTATGTAGCTGCCCCTGGCCTTTCTGAAGCGCTTATGTAGCTGCCCCTGGCCTTTCTTAAACAATTATGTAGCTGCCCTTTGCCTTTCCATAACACTTTTGTAGCTGGCGCAAACCTTTCTTAAACACTTATGTAGCTGCCCCTGGCCTTTCTTAAGCGCTTTTGTAGCTGCCCCTGGCCTTTCTTAAGCACTTATGTAGCTGCCCCTGCCTTTCTAACACTTATGTAGCTGCCGCTGGCCTTTCTTAAACACTTATGTAGCTGCCCCTGGCCTTTCTTAAGACTTATGTAGCTGCCCCTGGCCTTTCTTAAGCGCTTATGTAGCTTCCCCTCCCTTGTGCCCGTTTCTTAACAACTTATGTAGCTGCCCTGGCCTTTCTTAAGCGCTTATGTAGCTGCCCCTGCCTTTTACACTATTCTGCCTGCCTTCTTACTTAAGGCCCTGTATGTAGCTGGCCCAGGCCTTTCTTAAACACTAATGTAGCTGCCCCTGGCCTTTCTTAAGCGCTTATGTAGCTGCCGCTGGCCTTTCTTAAACACTTATGTATGTGCCCCTGGCCTTTCATAAGCGCTTATGTAGCTTCCCCTGGCCTGTCTTAAACACTTATGCAGCTGCCTCTGGCCTTTCTTAAACATTTATGTAGCTGCCCCTTGTCTTTCTTAAACACTTATGTAGCTGCCTCTGGCCTTTCTTAAACATTTATGTAGCTGCCCCTTGTCTTTTTTTAAACACTTATGTAGCTGCCCTCTGGCCTTTCTTAAGCGCTTATGTAGCTGTCCCTGGCCTTTCTTAAACACTTATGTAGCTACCCCTGGCCTTTCTGAAGCGCTTATTTAGCTGCCCCTGGCCTTTCTGAAGCGCTTGTGTAGCTTCCCCTGGCCTTTCTTAAACACTTATGTAGCTGCCCTTTGCCTTTCTCAAACACTTATGTAGCTGCCCCTGGCCTTTCTTAATCGCTTATGTAGCTGCCCCTGGCCTTTCTTAAACACTAATGTAGCTGCCCCTGGCCTTTCTTAAGCTCTTATGTAGCTTCCCCTGACCTTTCTTAAACACTTATGTAGCTGCACCTGGCCTTTCTTAAGCGCTTTTGTAGCTGCCCCTGGCCTTTCTTAAGCACTTAGGTAGCTGCCCCTGGCCTTTCTTAAACACTTATACAGCTGCCCCTGGCCTTTCTTAAAAACTTATGTAGCTGCCCCTGGCCTTTCTTAAACACTTAGGTAGCTTCCCCTTGCCTTTCTTAAGCGCTTATGTAACTTCCCTTGGCCTTTCTTAAATACTTATGTAGCTGCCCCTGGCCATTCTTAAGCAATTATGTAGCTTCCCCTGACCTTTTTGAAGCGCTTATGTAGCTGCCCCTGGCCTTTCTAAAGCGCTTATGTAGCTTCCCCTGGCCTTTCTTAAACAATTATGTAGCTGCCCTTTGCCTTTCCCAAACACTTTTGTAGCTGGCGCAAACCTTTCTTAAACACTTATCTAGCTGCCCCTGGCCTTTCTTAAGCACTTATGTAGCTGCCCCTGGCCTTTCTTAAGCACTTAGGTAGCTGCCCCTGGCCTTTCTTAAACACTTATGTAGCTGCCCCTGGCCTTTCTTAAAAACTTATGTAGCTGCCCCTGGCCTTTCTTAAGCGCTTATGTAGCTTCCCCTGGCCGTTTCTCAAACACTTTTGTAGCTGGCCCAGGCCTTTCTTAAACACTAATGTAGCTGCCCCTGGCCTTTCTTAAGCGCTTATGTAGCTGCCCCTGGCCTTTCTTAAACACTTATGTATGTGCCCCTGGCCTTTCATAAGCGCTTATGTAGCTTCCCCTGGCCTGTCTTAAACACTTATGTAGCTGCCTCTGGCCTTTCTTAAACATATATGTAGCTGCCCCTTGTCTTTCTTAAACACTTATGTAGCTGCCCCTGGCCTTTCTTAAGCGCTTATGTAGCTGTCCCTGGCCTTTCTTAAACACTTATGTAGCTACCCCTGGCCTTTCTTAAACATATTTAGCTGCCACTGGCCTTTCTTAAACACTTATTTAGCTGCCCCTGGCCTTTCTTAAACACTTATGTTGCTGCCCCTGGCCTTTCTTAAACACTTATGTAGCTTCCCCTGGCCTTTCTTAAGCGCTTATGTAGCTGCCCCTGGCCTTTCTTAAGCGCTTATGTAGCTTCCCCTGGCCTTTCTCAAACATTTATGTAGCTGCCCCTGGCCTTTCTTAAACACTTATGTAGCTGCCCCTGGCCTTTCTTAAGCTCTTATGTAGCTTCCCCTGACCTTTCTTAAACACTTATGTAGCTGCACCTGGCCTTTCTTAAGCGCTTTTGTAGCTGCCACTGGCCTTTCTTAAACACTTATCTAGCTGCCCCTGGCCTTTCTTAAACACTTATGTTGCTGCCCCTGGCCTTTCTTAAACACTTATGTAGCTTCCCCTGGCCTTTCTTAAGCGCTTATGTAGCTGCCCCTGGCCTTTCTTAAGCGCTTATGTAGCTTCCCCTGGCCTTTCTCAAACACTTATGTAGCTGCCCCTGACCTTTCTTAAGCGCTTATGTAGCTTCCCCTGGCCTTTCTTAAACACTTATGTAGCTGCCCCTGGCCTTTCTTAAGCGCTTATGTAGCTTCACCTGACCTTTCTTAAACACTTATGTAGCTTCCCTGGGCCTTTCACAAGCGCTTATGTAGCTGCCCCTTGTCTTTCTTAAACACTTATGTAGCTGCCCCTGGCCTTTCTTAAGCACTTTTGTATTGTCAGTGTGCAATTTACCAGGTTTTTCGCAGCCACTCCTATTTTCTAGTTATTGCAAGCTAAGAAAAAATCGTAAAATAAAGCAATTAGTTTTATAATTTTAAATATAGTGTGTGAACATCGGTAATAGATTTGCGTTGGAATTTAAACACATAAATAATACAGAGAGTCCAGAAATGTTGGATTCCCATACTGCATAATCACAATAGGGGAAAAAGATGTGTATGCCGTAGATGCTACCGGCTGGGTAGCTCAATCAGTCGGTAGAGCATTCGCCCTCTAAGCATAAAAGGACCCTGGGTTCAAGTCTCGGTCAGGCTGCACATTTTTCTCACCCTGTGACATTAGGCGCCCAACGACTGTGACACAAGTGCCAGGTCCGTCTAATTACACTTGCACATGGTTATATTTACCGGTATTTACAGAGGGATAATGTACCAATTACTCACAATAGGATATAGAAAGATGTGTATGCGACCAAGAAGCTCAGTTGGTATAGCATTTGCCTTGTAAAAAAAGGGCCCCGAGTTCGAGTCACGGTCAGGCTGCACATCTTTCTCACCCTGTGACATTATACTGGTGTAAATAAAAACAAATGTATTGCAATAAAGCATAATTAAATGTATTTCATTACAGAAATTGTTTCCCATCTTTTTTTTTTTACTCATTTGATTATATTCATTTTTTCATTAATTTAATCATACTCTTGAACCATGAAGCTACATGAAGTCTTCACATCTGTCTGAACACAAAGCTGCACATATTTTAAATTAATTTAAACCAAAGAATGAAGAATTCATTTGAACTCCCCTACCCCCCCCCCCCTTTTTTTAAGTAGATTTTTCTTAAATTCATATCTTATGTAAATACTTGCACTAGTAAGCAGATATTTTAAACTCTATACATATTTTCACAAATTTCACCAAAAACTTTTTGCTCTGCCTATAAATACTGTAACCATTCCAAGCATCATAAAAATAATCGTTAACCATTACAGCAATGTAAAACCTTTCCGAAATGTACTTTCATTTCTGAGATCTAAACAATAACCTGAAAAATAGGGTATTTATATAAATTTTCATAAAACACTACCTAATGTAGCTTCGTGATTACAATAAATATCAACTTACCATGTATAGACAATTTAATACAGTTGTAGATTGCAATTTTGTTGATCAAAATATCGTAGGCGATGTCGAGTCTCCCAGTTCAGAATATGATGAAAAATCTCGATTCTTTTAATGGTTTTGTGCTACTCTCATTTCAAAACGAGATTTATCAAATTGACACGAACTTGTGAATTTCAGTTTATTATTAAAATTAATAGAGTACGTTTTTATGTTGAAATGGACATTTTGATGATGGTAATAAAAATAATCTCTAATCATGATAAAAATAGAATGGGATACGAAAGGATCAATTCCGAATTGTTACATACTTTGTCTTAATATCCAGCATTGAGTGCAATTCATTTTTGGATTTGTTTGCGTGTTATCCCTTTATTTTTTTATTTCATTTATGCTCACTCAAATTTAGGTAAAACGTTCATATTTCATAAAAAATAGGCCATAATTGCAGCCGAAAAGATTTTAAACCTCCAGATCCGGGTCCATTGACAACATACGAATCAAATACAGTATGCCCGGCGGTGATCTGCCGTGCAATTAAAACGAGTATTCAAGTAACTGGAACACATTATCTGACATTACTATAGATAAACAATTAATGTTGTAATAGCATGTAAATCTGCAGGGTGGTATACTGATATACAAAATTAATTTCACAAAGATCACTGTTTATTTCGGATTAAATTTTGCCCGTGCGATTCATGATTTAACTTATAATTACACTTATAATATTGCTTTAAGTTTTGATAAATATACGTCAATACTTTTTGTAACGGAAAAATAATATATAAATGCATTGAAACTTTTACACGCGCCTTAAAGTATTCACGTATTTTTTATCAATTAATTCCAACATATTAAACAAACGAATATATATCCATTCGTTATTGATTGAATTAATGATTGAATACTTCTTTAGTTTTACAAGTTTTATTGTTCTATTACGTAGGTGACAAATTAGATTTGACATAGGAGAGATGTAGTTCCCTCTAATGAATCGGAAGGTTTTGACAGAATCTATGGTACAGCGAAATAAAGCCCATCTTATTATTCAAGTTACGATTTCAGATGAATTGGCTTCTGACCTGTTAAATGATGGTCAATTTCAAGAAAATGCTTTTAGTTAATGAACGCAAAAAGGCTTCATTTCTATTTTACATTGGCTTGAACTGCATAATTCGTTTGTTTTCGACCGAAACAATAATACAATATCTGATATTTAATTAACACATTCAAGAATAATCATTTACAATAAAGACTATGGAATGGTCAAGGAATGGAGATCTGAAAATAACCACCTCTATATCTCATGGAAAGTCTTTATTATTCTAATTTATGACTTGATTAATATCAATACGCTGAACTTTAATTGGTACATGAAGTATTTTTCAACCCGTTTTAGGCTGTATAATTTGATCCACAATGTTACATGGGCAAATAGAGGAAACCCTGGTCACACTGCTCTTGTGTGCTTTAGCGTCAAAAAGAGTCTGTATGAGGTATTGGTAAAAACATACACTATTTGGAAAAAAATTATTATTTTAGTTTGTATTATATAATTCAACGAGTAACGTTTTATTTAGTCATGTAAATGTGATTTATGTAAGAGAAATAACATTAAAACTTTATGTACAAAAATAAAAAATATATAATATATACTTTTTTATTAAAACATTTGTATAAAAAATTATTGAAAAAAAGTTCACTAGTCAAATAATAGATCAAACCGTCTCATATCTATAGCTCAAATTCCCCGCGCAAGATTCTGCAATCTAATGAAAAGCCTCAAATAATATGTCTACAATACTAGAAGCCATGACGATGGGTTTAGCGTGACGAAGTCCCTCCTAATTCGGCATCAGCCAGGAAGACCACCTGAAGATAGAAAGCAAAGAGAAATAGCAAAGCCCAACCAGACATGCATAATCTAAAACAATGTAAATGTTCATTATACATAAAACAGCAATACCTTACCAGACAAACATAATCTTGATACAATACAAATGTTCATTATGACTTGACTATCTGAGTTTACCGTCGCTTCGACAATATTTCAGTCATATAGCGACGTCACGCTAATTACAGGTGGAGGAAGACCCCGAATGCACGGAGGCATCCAGGTAGAACCACCGACCTACCGCAAGCCAGCTTGAAGGCTTCCTCACATGAAAATCCGAATGACCCTGCCGGGATTCGAACCTACGCGGTGGATGAGCACTTTAGCAACAGCAACATTTTGATAAGGAGATGCGGACGGACAGAAAAGAGGTCAAACTTACAGTTCCAGTGTTTTTTGTTTTGGTCTAAATATTCGAAGATTATAGGAGGCATTCTCCCTTGCCTTGAATATATATTTTCCTCCCATTTTTAACATTATAACAGTGTGACATGTGACCTTCAAGTGTAACCTTGACCCAAGACATCCAAAAACTACGCTATGCAAATCCTCTCAGTATTGTTGACATTTCTGTTTTCCTTCCTTCCAGTGGACAAAAAATGATCACTACCTTCAAGTGTAACCTTAACCTTGAACCAAGCCATCCAAAACCTACACTTTGCACATCCTCTTTGTATAGTTGACATTCCTGTTAAATAATTATAATTTCCTACCAGCCGCTCTAAAGATACAGAGCAGACACAACTAATTCTAACATTATGACAGTATGACATGTGACCTTCAAGTGTTACCTTGGCCTTGAACCAGACATCAAAACCTTTGCTTTGCATATCCTCTCAGTATTGATGACATGTCTGTCAAATAATTTCAATGTCCTTCCAGTGGTTTTTATGATACAGAGCAAACACAAACTAACATTATAATAGTATGACATGTGACCCAACATTATAATAGTATGACATGTGACCTTCAAGTATGACATTGACCTTGAACCAAGACATCTGATAACTACGCTCTGCTCATCCTCTTTGTATGCGTAACATTTCTGTCAAATGATTTCAATTTCCTTCCAGTAGTTCTTAAGATACAGAGCGGACACAAAATATTCTAATATGACATTTGACCTTCAAGTGTGACATTGACTTTAAACCAAGACATCCAAAAACTTCGCTCTGCCATCCTTTCAGTATGGTAGATATTTCTGTAAAGTAATTTCAATTTCCTTCCAGTAGTTCTTAAGATACAGAGCGGACACGAAATTGCTAACGGACGGACGGACGACAAGTGGCATAACATAAAACTGCCCTTCGGGCGTATATAAAATAATAAATAATAATAAAATAAAATAAAATAATACAGTGGTCACGCGATACCTCGAGGTCGGACGTGATCTGATTTTTTTTTCGAAGAATCGCCATATTCGAGGAATCATTTATATGTTGAAATTCAATACATTTACATTTGTTGATACCTTAATGTGGTCTTTTCCTTGATTATTTGATACGTTTAGCCTTTACACATAAATATGTTTTACTATTACAAAATTTAACACGATCACAGCTTTCATTGTGAGAATTAAGTCAGAAATTTTTTTTACCGATAATTTGATTGAAACCCTTTAATTTAGTTTGTGATTATGGCAGCGTTGCGTATTTTTAACATTCTCATAATAAACACTAAATATTATCCTGTGGTTTACCAAATTAATGTGTACAGAGAAAAAGAACAACATACATACAAAATCGGCTCCTTTAATGGCAAATGATAAATGATGCAGACCTGTCATAGATCGTTACATGATCAGTAGGTGCGAAAATACATGACCGTGTTGATATAACGATTCACCTATAAACTCTTTGGAGGTTTGTCGATGTGTGAAAACGGTTTAGTCTCACTTTCCCAACTTTTAGATTTCACACCTTCTTCATCTACTGTTCACACCTCTGTCTTACCTGGATTTTCTATACTGTTCAAAAAAGTAACAGAAGCCACATTAAATGTTTACGAATATCATTAGTTTAATTTGATATAACTGGTGTTTAGATATTTAATTATCATAATTAACATATGAACACAAGTCACGCAGTTTTAGCAAAAAATTAATTATTTAATTTTTTATATACATGTAATTGTAATTAAGACCAAAGATGATTGCAATTACCAGCAATATTGATAGCAAGTATTATATTTAATTGCACTGGTCAATAATTATAATCAGCAATGAATCATATTTAACAAACTTTTTATATTGTACACGAAGAGTATATATATTCTAGATCTGCTTAACATAATCATAACCTCAAAGATGGCAAATGCACTGGTAGATATACGTTTTATAGAAAATAGCAGGGGGACCCGAACCTTGGTACACAACGGTTACATGTTTGAAGAAAAGAAGAATGTTTAAAGCAAGGTATTAAACAGAACCTAATGCCAAAGTCAACACTAAGAATGATACACTATCGAAGATCTCCGGAGAACACAACCACCCACGGGATGAAGCCTCTATCACAGCAGCAGAAATCATGAGTACAGTCCGGAATAAAGTAAAACAGTCCACGGAGCCAGTACCATCTATATTCAATGACATGCTTGCAGATACTCGGTCTGTTGAATGGGATACAGAAGATGTCATTGTAAAACTACCAACATATTACTCTACTAAGGCTAGTCTGTACAGGCACCGCTCCAAAACCCGACCAGTGCTTCCTAAAAGAAGGGAGGATGTCAACCTAGATGGCAAGTGGACTGAAACTCTGTCCGGGGAGAGATTCTTACTGGCAGACAATGTCGACAATGATCGACTCCTGATATTCGCAACCACCAACAATCTGACTGAACTGGCAGCTGCAGAAACATGGTATATGGATGGAACATTCTATTCATCACCAACATACTTCTACCAGCTGTACACTATCCATGCCATGGTGGATGGCTACATGTGCCCACTTGTGTACGCACTGCTTCCAAATAAGCAACAACCAACATATGTCAGATTCTTCACTATCCTTAAATCAACAGCGAACGACATGAACATCAGACTCTCCCCAGAGGTCATCATGATGGACTATGAGAAGGCAGCATGGAGGGGTGTTCGCAGTGTTTTCCTAGATGTCACAATTCGTGGCTGCTTCTTCCACTATACTCAGTGTATATGGAGGAATGTTCAATCATGTGGACTGGTTAGTGACTTTAAAGAAGATCCTGTAATCAAGCAATTGGTGTATCGTGCAGCTGCACTTCCCTTGGTTCCACTGGAGAATGTAGAAGATGTGTGGTTTCAGTCCCTGCTGGAGTCTGACAGTGATGATCGGCGTGTGATCAGATTCCAAGACTATGTCACTGAACAGTGGGTTGAAAGTGACAGAAGTTCATGGAACCACTTCAACAACAATGGGCCTAGAACGACGAATCATGTTGAAGGGTGGCATCACAAAATCAATGCCAAACTGCGCCACAGCCACCCCAATGTCTACGTTTTCATTGACATGATTAAACAGGAGCAAGCGACAAATGAAGCGAAACTGCTACAACATACCAGTGGTGGAAAGCAGCGCCCAAGAAAACGTATTTGCAGGGAGAAAGACCAGAGACTCATTCGTCTGAAGAATCAACTAAACAGTGGTGAGGTTGACTTACTGGCATATACTGATGCCGCATCTTACCTTATTAAGTTGGGATAAGAATCAGACAAAGCATCAAATTTATCAAATGCATTACCTGAAGTGAACTTTCTATTAAGTTGTATGAAGTTAAAATGTGCTACCAATTTATTTTATGTGTATATGTAGTTCTTTTAAATTGCTTACTTTTCTGTTCTATATTAAAAAATGGTTTAAAAGA
This sequence comes from Solen grandis, assembly GCA_021229015.1. Classification (NCBI taxonomy): domain Eukaryota; kingdom Metazoa; phylum Mollusca; class Bivalvia; order Adapedonta; family Solenidae; genus Solen; species Solen grandis. The sequence goes on along the minus strand of JAIFHC010000724.1, from coordinate 37,169 downwards.
GAGAGAAGGAGGGGGGGGGAGAGAGAGGGGAGATGTTTGCCAGATAAATTTTACAAAATACAAATATATTGGCGTAACTTTTATTACTCAGTATAGCAATTTTCACACATTCAAACCTGCTAAACACCATTGTTCATCAAAACAATAGAGTCTCACTTTCCCAACCTAAAATTTGGCCCAAAATCCAAAAGTTGGGAAAGTGAGACCACACCGTGAAAACAAATACAACAACAACAACAAAAAAAGGTGTTAATTACAGGGACTGGTGGTCAAAGGGCTGGAGTATGGTTGTCAAGGAGATATAGGTAGGTTTTGATATCGACTTCGAAGAATCGCATAGAAATTATATAGGATATACTATCTAGTATCTAGGGACCAAGGACGGAGCTCAAGGAATCCAAAATCGCATGTTTGAAGAATCGCCCTTAAATTTCTATAGATTAAGAAGGGTTAAAACAGCTCTAGGCTCGAGTCATCGTCGGTATTCAATGATTCGCCACATTGAGGAATCGCATGAACACTGTATTTCAAAATAATCAACAAAGTTCAACCTCCAATTGAGGAAGTAACTCAGTATCTCAATAAATTGTTCACATAAAACAAAATGTCAAAAAATAAAAATCAATGCAAACACTGTCATTGCCCTATCTCTCCCTTTTCTGGGGACACTGTGAACCAGCCATGATGTACTGTAACCCCTGGGACAGTCTGTATAAAAAGATATTGGTACCCAACTTTGACAAATGTACATCATCGCTTTCGAACATACCAAATTATGTTCGTGCAACTCTGGATATCTCAAGTACACTCCACCTGACCTCAGGACATTCTTGCCCTCTTCAAGGCTTTATGGGATTTTTCGTTTCGCCATTTCAAATGGGGTAATATTTGTGACCAGACAAACTATACGGTTGGAAACAAAACCATTATGTCCTGAATAATTGAAATAATGTTGTTGCGTAGGTATTTGACCAATATTATTACGAGGATTTCTTTTTTCTAGTAGTCAGTTTCGAGTAAGAAAAAGTGAGTTTCGAGTCGGAAAAAGTCAGTTTCAAGTTAGAAAAAGTGAGTTTCGAGTCAAGAAAAGGTAAATTTCAAGTTAGAAGAGTTTCGAGTCAGAAAAAAAGTGAGTTTCGAGTACAGTTGAAGATAAATGTATTTGTAATACATTGTTATCTCCCTTGCTTTGAAGATTTTGCCGCCAAACGTTTCCAGAGGGCTCTCACAGAGTAAGTTTAATCCAAATATCAATTAAACCCATTGACAATACAATTTCATGCATGCATTAATTCTTATAGTTGTTGAAACCGCTTTTTTAACGACTTTCTGACGAGTATGAATTAAATCATTGTCAAAATAGTCCGGTATAGATAACGAAAGTAAGCTATTTTCGCGTAAATAAGGTTGCGGCTACGAATATAACATCTGGTCTCATGCAACTTAAACATGCAAAACCAATAAATAATGAAAAATATGGAGAAAAATAGCTCCATTTAAAATGGTTTAATTCGGAACGAGGCATGCCGAATTTAGACCATTTACAGGAATTTCTGAGTGTATGTCCCGTATTTTCCGTGTTACCCGGGAGTTAGATAGATTTTTCTATACGATTCAATGGGAGGTAATCTGTCATGTCAGAGAGAATACGGCGAAATGCAATGTAAATATTTAACTCATTGCGGAAATGAGTAACTATTCCCCGATTTTTTATTAAAACTTAACCGTGAGAGCAATTGTTGTTAAATACATGTATATACACAGTCGCCAAAACATTTTTATTCATAACCGGTCACTGTATAGTATATACACTTAATTGTAATCTGTTCTGACCCGAAACTCACTTAACTCACTTTTGCAGACTCAAAATTCATTTTTTCCCCTCGAAACTCACTTTTTGCAGACTCGAAACTCACTTTTTTAAAACTCAAAACTCGAAACTCACTTTATTTAACTCGAAACTCACCTTTTTTGAGACTCGAAATTCACTTTTCTTACTCGAAACTCACTTTTCCAACTCGAAACTCACCTTTACAGACTAGAAACTCATTTTTCTAGACTCGAAACTCACATTGTGCAACTCGAGACTCACTTTTCTGACTCGAAACTCACCACTCACTAAAAATTATATCTCTATAATTACCCCCAAAATATAACACCAAATGTTAGGCTTATCAGCATATCCAAGAAGCATCTGAAGAGTCTGCAAAACCCGGTTACATCGCATGACACTGCGTCCCTGCCACCAAATGAAAGCGCCATATCTTGCCAAGCCCGGGTTAATGCCCTCCTCGGTACTCTGCCTGGCATATGTGAGGGCATGCTTGATGATGGATGATCCAACAATCCAAATGTCACATCTGTCATCTGCAAAACTTTGCAAGCAATTAGACAGAGTGGAAGACAACATAGTAATTTAAATATAAAGATGGAATACACAGGTAAGATTTAAAAGTGCGGGACTCCCATCGACCTATTACCTCAATGTCGTCATCAGATAAACATCTAGCCTAAGCATTTGTTGCTGCCTCTGTACGGAAAGAGTGTGAAGTATATCTGGTTGAGTTAATGCCTATGGCAAGGAGAGCCTTCTTCAAACAGAACCAAACTGATACCGAGTAACTGGCTTACCATTAAAATGGCCAGGTATGATTTGATTGTGCTTGGTGAACAAACCTTCAGTGATAAATATGCAACATTTTGGGAGTTTGTACTTGTAAGTTTCTAAATTCGTCAAATATGCGAACACATGTAGCATAAGAGTTACGAGTGTTCGTAGATAATGAAGCCTCAAAGCTGTCAGCTCGAGCTGCGATATCAAACTGTGAAAAAGGTTCGGGATTGGTGATGGTTCTTGAGCTGTTTCTACGGCTAGCTGACGAAAGCGAGATCACTGTTTACGTGACAAAGCATCAGCAATGACATTAGCTTTCCCCAAAACATGAACGGCCTTAAACTGGATGTTGAATAATAATGCTGGCAAAACCAAGGGTCTAAGAGTCAACATAATCTTACTATTATTGGTGTACTTCTTGTTCATTTTTTTTATTATATGGACACAAAGGCCAAGTAATCGGTATGCAAAATAATTTTCCTTCATTTCAACCTATCCCACCAAGATTGAAATTCCAGCACAATAGGCAATACTTCAAGGAGTGATACATCTTTAAGCAAACCCTTATCTGCGAAGGAAGCAGGCCACCTAAAGAAAATACAGTTGCTTTTGAGATAGGCAGCACAACCCAAGTCACAAAAATAACAACATCTTATTATCCTCTCTCATCTGTAGAGAGATTCTGATAAAATGATGCGGCTTGGAAGCTCCTGACATGGCCCTGTAAAAATGACTACAGTATGTCCTAGCAGCTAGAATTGCCCTTGCACAGAAATTTAAAGAGCCACTAAGGGACTGTAAATCTCTGAGGGTTGTCTTTTTCTTCATTAAAGTGTTTATAACAGCTGCCGTAATTCAAGGATTTGGGTTTCAGGAATACTGTTAATCATTTTGCTAGAATTTATTATAAGCCCCAAAAAGGTAAGCACATCTGTTAGACCTACTGTCTTTTCATCGGCTAAGAGTACGCCAACTTCAGAACACAACCTTGCAAAAACCAGCATCAACTCATTGCAGTCATTTGTACCTTGCTTGCCACCAAAGAAAAAAAATCATCTAAAGAGTGCAGTAAAGTCTCAAGCATACGTCTCTGCCTATCTGCCCATTCCAAACTAGTGGCAACCCTGCCTAGACGGATTTCTGTATTAACCAAATGAAGGGCTAAAGTTTCATTCTGTGTTACAGAAATTCAGTTGTTAAAGTCAAAATGTTCCCTTGTGCCATTAAAGTGAAGCTTAAAATCATTTAAAAAACATCTAACAATTCCTGTTTCAAAAACTCATCAGAAAAGCTCCTAGGTGGACCGGCTGATCTGAATGCTATGATTAGAGGTGGAGCCTGGATGGGAGAAACGCGGTCGTAATACTGATGGGCGGGGAGAGACATTCCTATAGTAATAAAGATCTGCAGATGAAACAGCTCGACAATTAATAATGACATGGGCACCAGAACAATGGCAATGGCAATGGAAAGAAATAAAGTATGAAAACTTTAATGATAATTTCCTTCAAAACTACTGGCCAGATTTCAAAATATTTTAGTACAGATATTCCTTGGGAACTTTATACTCAGATGAGCGATTTATTTTTGGCGGAAGCATCAAGTCTAGCGGAGTGATCATTTATACGGTTGAGACAGAATTTACGTAAGCGCTAACACTGGGGTTCCAACATAGGTGTGCTTTGAACTTACAATAGCTTAAGTCATTTAAGAGCTCACAAATATAATCGCTATATGTGGGATGTTGCCAACTAATCGCATCCTTTTTTTCATAAAGATAATAGTGCAGTATAACCTTCGCCTACAGTTCTTCTTAGAGGTAGGTTGGTGGGTAATACTAGTTTTTTGGGTTGACAGTGTTTCAGTCATTTTGAGAATATGCCTCTATGAAACAGATAAGTACGGTGCTGGCACACTGCAGTATCACGCCGTAGACATGTAGCATGGTATCACAATCAACTATATAATGCAGACATTGACCAACCAGCACTGCAACTACCCTTATATGCTGTGCCCCAAGCAAGGAAGATATATAGCATAACCATTTTTATGACCTTGGTGATGTCGTGGCAGGCATCGAATCAATATAAAACAATGCAAACCAAATTATGATAGCCTACTTAGAACCAAAACTTTCTTCAGTTCAATCACTTTTTGAAACAGTGGCAGCACAGAAAATTAACACTTATGGGAAAAATACTGCAATCAAAATATTTATATTGCAAAAACTTGTGTATCCAATTACTGTTTTAACAAATCCTCCTGATCATATCCTCAAAGACCTAAATAAAACGACGTACAACTTCATATGGGTTAATAAATCCGACATACTTAAAAGAGACATATTGACTTCAACTTATAATGTTAGTGGTCTAAAATTAACAAAATATTTTTTTCTTCATTCTATAAAAGTAGTTGGATAAAGTGAATATTTGATAACAATAATAAAGGGCAATATAATTTTTTTTTTATGAAAATATACTTGAGAAAATGGGGGAGAACTATTTTTGAGTCTTATTTAAACGCACAAGATAAAAACGAATTTGAAAGAATATCAGATTTCTGAAAGACATATTATCATGATTGAATAAAATAAAATTAAAAAAAAGAATACTATAGAATAATTCACATATTTAGAGTTGACGGAAAATAAGTATTTTGGAAATCATGGTTTGATAAGGAGTACAGTATATTGGGCATTTATTTGATTTCAGAACTAACAAGTTTTATTCCTTTAATCATTTTAAGCCATATACAATATAATTGATAACGATTTTTACGAAATTTAATAAACTCATAAAAAGTATTCTATTTAAATTAACGAAAATAATAACTGACACATTTTGAAAACTCTTAGATGAGGAACCTTACATGGAAATTTAATGGAAGTAAAATAAGCAAACAAGTTTTTATATGATCTTCAAATATTAGATAAAAATGTTACTACCAAAAAAATCAGAAAAAAATGAAGTGAATTATTAAACTAATGAGATGCAGTGGAAAACTCATACACATTCACATGGTAACTGTTGATACAACTTTAAAATGTTTCTCGTAAAAGTATATTATACGACAGTTATCTACAAACTCATATTTATACAAATGTAAAATAAGTAATTCAAACTTATGTGATTTTTACATGAGTTATAAAGAAGACAGCAAACATCTGCTTTGGGAATGTACATTTTTGCAAACCATGTGTATTCGTTTACGAAACATCATAGTATCATAAAATGTAAATGTAATCTTAAATTATGTAATCGTATGTTTTGGAATCATTGAAAATAATATCATATTGTGAGTTATAAATTTTGTTATATTTATTATGAAATTTTACATTTATAAAACAAACTATATAAATTGCATTCAAAGTTTACGAGTTTCAACATCTTTTTTATTCAAGATTAAATATAGAAAAGGAAATTGCTCTAAAAATGGCAAAATTGATCAGTTTATATGATATATCATTGTAATGTCAGAAGCTATCTATTTCAAAAAAGGAGAAGTTTTGTTTTGGTTTTGTTTTATCTTTTATATTTATCAGAAATTGTTAAAAATCAAATTATTTTACTTAACCATCTCTTATATATTTCTCACAGATGAACAATTAAAAAAATTACATTAATGTTTACAAAGTTTTAGAACTTTTTAAATTAAGATTATGCTATGGAATAAAATAGCGAAACAAAATGATGCAATACTACCACTAGAAGGATTTTGTAATGTACTGTTGTATAGTTTAATTTTTGTGTAAATACAACAACTAAGAATGATTTCATTTAAATCAATTTTAACTTCATGTCTCTTTAGGAATTGAATGAAAATTTGACCTGTAGCCAAAAAAAAAAAAAAAAAAAAAATTGAACAAGTAGCGATACATGGGAAATATAATCAAATTTTGAATTATTGTCGCCCATATCTTCTTGATGTAAGTCGTTGGCGATTTCATGTTCTGCTTCTTGCAAAAACATTTCAAAAGTTGTTTTTATCCTTAATGAATGGCTTGACAGCTTGAGTTTTATTTTGTGTCTATGAATACAGAGCCAGAAAATCTTGTTAAACCTCTTAAATTTGAGAAAGGCACAGTGATAACAAAATAAAATTGTCAGCAAAACAATAAGTTACAAAAAAAGAATTATTATAGCAAATCCATTGAAAAATAGAGATCAAATCCCTCATTAATACTAACGAAAAATATATACATAAAATGATCCACATTTTAATGTTTTGACACAGGCCATCCAGACAGGCGCAGCGCAACCTGGTGAGGTCCTCACAAGGTAAATTTACATGGACAAACTTTGAGCGAGTTCAAATGGAAACTGTAGGGAAGGGTTGGCTTTTACGTGATAAAAGCTCCCCCAAACCTATTACAAAATCAGCTAATCACAGAATTGGACATGGTAATATGTAAAACAACATTTAATATGCTCATTTTGAATATGCATGTAAACCTGGGAACCAGTAAACACCAGCTTATTATGGTGTGATTAGGGTTCGGCTCATCAGTTATGAAGGTATGACAAGTGCTCTTGTTCATCTACCCGACACTGGAACCTTCCATATAAACTTGCCAATAGATTACCACTTCTCATGTATTAACAGACAAAGGCTGTTATAAACCAACGGCAATTAAATGCTTTATACTTAAAAAGATAAAGCTGTATAACAAATTGAGATCTACATGCACATCCGGAGAAAATTGAATTTTCCCATACACAGGTTCTTCACATGATTATTAACAGTAATATACTCTACATTTAAGTTTTTTTTCTTCCAAGAAAGCTTCCATATGTGCACATTCCTGTCTGATGTAAGCTGTAACGAATTTGTCATCATAAAGAATGAGAAGGAAAAAAATGAGAGAGAAAAAAATCCTATGTGGCGAATTTTTTCCCTTTCTAACATAAAAATAAATTACGTTTAACAGATTTAATTGGGTTTCTCCATGAACTAATTGCCATTCACTTAAGACTTCGCGATTTCGTAGCCTTATTTCTTCTCGAAAGACATTCTTCAACTGAAGTGACAACCTACAAACAGCTACACTCCGATGATAGGAATCACTTCTCGAATGAAACTCCATCTGAAAAAATCTAAATACATGGATTTGATAGTTTGATATGTATCGATGCATTAGTAATTTCGTTGTATTTCTTGCGAAGTATCATACTACCATACACTCACATTGATATTTCTATGAGTGTCTTACGTATTACGAATAGTGATATGATTATATTTGCATCATATTTTTATCATAATTTTATATTTTGATGGGTTTTATATCCGTATGAGTAATTGACCTCTGGACTTTTCAAAATAAAAACTTGAAAGTTGAAACGCAAAGAAAAGGTCATTCAAACCGTAAAGTGTAGAAAATTAAGTCACCATCAGATCTTTTCTGTCTAATGAAACACACACACACACTTGTATTATAAGAGACTCCTTTCAGTTGAAGCTTCATAACGTCATTTTCTTTCCTGTTAACATTAAATCAAGGCTCAGAACTTCAAGACGGACAATATTCGCAACTAAGGGGTGTTTGTTCTATTCTTTTCATAGAAGGCCATATACAAAAACAATAACAGTTATACTCCGTATTTATATGTCTGTCAAGCTTTTTTATGTTGGTGAGGGTTAGTATGGGCATTTTCACGTTGTGGTTTTCCTATGAAGAAGTAATACAGAATGAAAGAAGAACACCGGTATCATTGTGCCATCATTTGTCTGCTATGAAGCATTGTGATTTAGAAAAAAAAATAAAACGATGTCATTCAATGCGTATTGGGGGAATATAGAATCCCCAGAACGAACTGAGTAACTTTTCATTTTTAGTAATGAAGGTTTAATTAAAATGGAAATGTATGGAAATATTAACGATTTTGCATGCGTTTCACTGTATGGAATTGAGATTTTTATTTTTTAAAATAATTGAGCATGAAGGTTCTGGAACTCAAATGCACTATCTCCAATTGAGCATCCATAAATCGTCTAGAATTACTGTCAACTGCTATGAAACTTAGGGTTAAGGGTTCGAATTTCAGTAGCGTTAAATCTGTTATCTTTGTAGTTTTCTCTCTGAATATTATTACTGTCAGTTTGAATAAATTTAGAAAGAATAAGCGTTAAGTTTTGGTTTTATAAGTTGTATATGTGTTACGGTATTTTAGGTGTACAGAGGTAGAATGTCGTTTGCTTTACTTAGTTATTATTAAATTCTAAATGCTGTGGTAAAAAATTATAATTTCTAAATATTTATTTAACAATAAAATGCTGCACATTTTGAAGCAAAGCCCGTTATATTCTTCAAACAGTATGCAAATGTTTAAGCATTGTTAAGTGAAACAAATTTTGAGCTCTGAGCATGTAAAAAATATATTTGAAAGAAGGAAACATAAAACATTTTGTCTTAGTCCTGTATCTGTATATAATGGAATTTTTGTCAGCCTTAGTTTTGGAAGAAATTTAACCGTTTTATAATACTAGATTTTTTTTGTAGTTAAGTCCTTTTAGTTTTTAGGTTCTAAGCTGGATATTGTGGTTCAAAATGAAAAAGAAAAGCCATAACTTTTGTTACAGTAAATAAAAATCATTAAAACTTTAGCATTGATTTACCATTGATTGTTTAAATAAATAACATTAAGTATATTTGACTGATTCTCAACACCATGCATTTGAGTCCTAGAGCCTTAAAAAGAGATGTGTGCGAGTACGATTTAAAAAAGAAGAGGTGGGGTCATTTAAATTTGCCCTATTCTGTCTGTCAACCTTTCCGACCATTACAACATTTTGTTGTGCATATCTGTTATACAACGGTTTACAGGAATGTTCACCAGTGTAAGAAGTTGAGTCATCGGGGCTTCGGTTCGTAATTCAATAAATCATAGCAGTTATGGCCCCATGTATCACACTCAAAAGTATATGAACTAGATGTATTAGAGCAGAAGTATGGCGCCTGACTTTGTGAAATTATGATTGTTAACACGAAGTATTTAGCAAAAGCTATTGTATATCTATAGCTGTGCAACAGAGCTTCTATAAAACTACATAGATTCAAGACAGAGTTATGGCCACTTATATAATAATAATGACGCATGGTGGGCTCTTCCATGCCCAGAGAACACATTTGCTTTTTTTTCCATTAAAATGAAATTAAAAACAACAACTGTTCCAGTATATTTCAAACAGATTAAAAGAAAAGGACTCGTTCTTTATCACACGTCGTCATATGGATGGGCATCGCATTTTGTTTCCGCTCAGTACCTTGAAAAAATTATGATATTGACGTCTTTGGTCACAGCAACCCCCGGCCCTAAAGAAAACTGCTTCTTTCCAAATAGTTTTTTTTCGATCATCACATATGGTCTCATACTGACCCTTGAATTGTTTTAAAATATTGTGAAAATGTTATTTGTGTTTGTGATTCCGTTTTCTTAGCAGTTGATCTTGTAGTACGGGGCTTAATTTATACCTGCTTAAAACGGTAAAAGTGCGTGCTCATAAAGTAATTGTGTGATTTTATTCTTTTCGACGGGACACAACGAAACAGATGACAGTAGACACTTTTAAGACTCATATTGGTTTTACCGAAATAGATGCGACTAAACAACATCGTGCGATTTCAGACGAAACCTTGCTAGTAGCCTAATAAGAAAGCTTTATTGCATGTTACCTTATAAATATGTCTAATAGAAATTGTACAAATTCCTTCTGTTCTTATTCGGTTTCTTCCACGCAATAAAGTAATCAAGTAAATTGATTTGGTCGTGTCGTCAGGGACTTTTAAATCTACACAGTGAACATTATACTTATTTCAGGATGAAATTCCAATGGCATTGTATTAGAAGTGTTCTGTTGTATCTCATAAAGTGCACGGTTTGAAATGAGCTTAAATTAGTTGATATGGTTATTTTTGTAACGCATCTACGCTGTTCAAAGAATTTGCTCTCTACGTTTCAAGAAATGACTTTCTTTATGTAAATGTAAGGGACCATGTTCGAGAAAACACGCCAAAAAGGCCTATTACTAATATATCTTAATATTAGTTACTAATAATAATTAACTATTAATTGATAATAATCTTTAATAAAAACAGATTGAGTTTTCTTTACTAAAAAAAACAACTAAAAAATAAAATAATAATAATAATAATAAATAAAAAATAAAATGACATATAAATGATTTTCGTTTTAATTTGTTTGCCCAATCAGTCAGTCATTTAGGAACATGCAACACATGGGATAGAAATACTGCCTCAATTTTATATCTTTAGGCCGACAAGTAGCATTATACGCCTCAGTCAGTCACAATCACACCTTGACGACCAGTCCCTGAGCTTTGTTATGCGCTAGACAAGGCTGCTGAGCCAGTATAATTTTTCACAATCTTTAGAAGTTCAGGCCTCGGGTTTACCCACAACCTTATGCTTCTGAAATGGAAATTCGCCCAGATTATATACGATATTTCTCAAATGCAATGTAATAAAAAAAACAACGGACAAACCAATGCCAGAGTGAAGTAATTTTGTAAAAGATAACGTTTCGTTGATGTCACATAAATTCAACCTATGTCATACATATGACCACTATTTGGGTGATTTATTTGTTACTCAAACTACACTGAACTCATCATGTCTGTTTAAAAGTAAGTAATCCACGTGAATTTCTTATACATGTATGCTCAAATGTTTTAGAAATATTTTGTGTTTTCTCAGATTTATAACTTAGAATACTGTATATAATTTAATATTGTAATTATAGAGTTGCTGGGCACATTGGCAAACAGAACTGTCTGTTCAGAACCTCCGCTGCTTTCTCTTACAATATTTGGACTTGAACTCAGATCCTAAACAGTCTGCACAGCAAAAGAAGTCTTTTGTCCTATATACAAACTTAAGCTAAATAAATTCATATTCAATGAGTCCTGCACATGAATAAGCATAAGGTAAAGACTCAGTTATAAATGATCCCTTTCTAGGTAGTCATAGAACACGAAACGTTTCAGTGGACCTAGAAATAATCTAAATTAGATTAAGGCAGTTTCCCCGACTGAAGTCTTTAAAAGCATTTAAAAGGACGACGGTTACAATTTAATGATGGAGCAATATTAATCTGCATGATTTCGAATTTCAATGAACGAAGACGCCACCTAGACGAATAAGTGGATACATATTACAGCCAAAACGAGTTAAGTTAATCAATTGCAGAAAATGTATGTCCCTCTGCTATATTTTTTAGGGGGATGTGTTTTCTTGTGGTAAAACACTTTTTTAAACAGTGGTAGGTATACTTCAACCAGATGAAAAAAAAAAGCAACACATTCAAGCACATCAATTGTTTTATTTTTAGGTCTTAAAAAGGCTAAAATTAGCTAAAACGCATGTCCCTCTAATGGGGTTACTTATTTCGGACTTGTCATAAAGGATTGTATAAAACACAATTTGTACTAAATATGTTCCATAACATTGCAAACACATTAAATTTGACACTTAATGCTAATGATAGCATTGTATTGCCAAAAAAAATTTTTTTTTTTTGAAAAACGTGTGTCCCCTGATTTACGGTGTTTTACGTTACCATGCCATGTACCTCGCCATAATGGATCTGAATTTGTAGCAAATTCAAAATGAAAGCATGCTTAATATTGTCTCATATATGTTCTAACAAATATATGAAACATTTTTTTTATGAAGAAGATAAATTAAAATGTTTCTCTTGACATTTAAATGCGTACTCAAATTGATAGCAGCTAATGTGTTTTACGTTACTACCCTCCTGCATACGACAAAACATTGTTAACCATATCATATATTTGTCGATTTATAAAGCCAGCCATATTGATTTATGAAATCCTAAAATTGGCAATAAATAATTGATACGTACTTCTTGGTTGCAACAGAAGTGTATAAAACTGTTTTACGTTACGGTGTGTTACGTTACCGACTTTATGAAGAAATGACCGTTTTAGGGATATAGGATAAATTTAGCGGGTATTTTTGTACTGCATCACCCGTTATACTTACGGTGCTTCCGGAATAAAAGTTTTGGAGCGGGAAAAGGTTGTTTACTTCTGGACATCGTTGGAAAACTTTTACAAAAGTGACTACAGTTTATAGAAGTGTCGTACCTGTGCAAGTATTGTGAAATTACATCATACTATTGTTTTATCCAGCGCATAATAGACTTTGATTGTTATATGAGATAAACGATTTAGTGTTATGGCATGGATTCTTACTATAAACTCTGCATAGGACGGTAACGTAAAACACTAAATAGTAACGTAAAACACTACCTGTTTGAATCAAGTTCGGAAGATGGGGAAAAGTCGGGCAGAGATCCAGAAGGCTTATAGAGAGCGAAAAAAGGCTAAAGAAGGGTCTGCATACTTGAAAAAAGAGACTGCTAGGGTAATGCGGTATTATGAGCCTTCAAACGTAATTGGGCGTCATAAACTTCGAAGCAGACGAGAGAGAAATCTGGATAAGCAAGAAAGATATCTTATGTGTGATCAAGGAGCCTGTGCCACATGGCACACGTAAGATGTTTAAACTCCAAGCTCATGATCTGGAAAAGATCACCACACAGTTTGAAAACTACAAGTAAAATTGAACTATTGTATCGTGTTTTAAGAAGTTTTCATATAGGGTTTGAACGATAAATAATGGGTCATCGAAAGTATGTTTTACATTCCTAAGGTATGTTAGTAACGTAAAACACATTTTCTGTGATAGGTTATTTTAAACATGTTTTATTTGATATGACAACCCTCTAAATGAAAAGGAAAGGATATTCAAGATCATATTTTTTATGCTTTTTTGCAGATTGCCAGTACATGAATATCATTCAACAAAGTGTATAAATATATTGTTTGGTGAGAGATAGTTTTAATTCAGTGTCCACGATTAGGAGTTAGTTATGCTGTCAAAACGTTTATATAATTATGCTTTGTAAGAAGTTCTTATGTTTTGGTGATTGTTACATATCAAGTTATATGCTCAGATAATTTGAAGTTACGCGTTCATTTTTACTGAGTTGGTTGAATCATAGTTGTCATAAAACTTTGTCATTTACGTTACTGTTGCATTTTTTCCACTGATGAATAGTATTTCCAATGATTATATTCATTTCACTAGTAATTTTGTAAGATTGGAAATGGGAAATAGTTTCTATATGTGTATGACTACTTCTTATGTTTAATTGATGGCTAAGCAGAATATTTTTAGATATCTAGTTAAATATAATAGAAATAAAGCACTAATTTGATATACAAATTATTGCAAAATTTTTTTTTAATATTTGTATGCTAAAACCAAGAAATATTTTTGAAATAGTTGAATGTATCTCAATGCTGTTAAGAATTTGCTACTAGAAATAGTTTATGGGTTCTTATTTTTCATAAGTTGAAAGTTTAATAAAATTAGTTCACTGACCAATATGTTTGTCTTGTATTTTATATATACCTAGAATGCAAATGCAAAACTTAATAAGGGGTCGGTAACGTAAGACACAACGGAATTTTAGAGCATGTCTGAAAATGTATGCAAAATATCAATCAACAGGATTGTTTTAGCAATTCTTTCAAAATAATACATCAGAAACATGCCAAATAAAGATTAACTGGTCAAAATTAGTAACTTAGATATGAAAACCCTCAGGACAAATTTCTCTACCAATTGCTTAACTTAACTCATTTTGGCTGATTAAACTTCTGCGAGAGATAACTTTTTCTGGATATCATACGATTTCAGTAAAATATCTAACATTTTCACCATATTTTAAAAACAAATCGACCTCTAATTTCTCTTGTCGAGGAACTGTAGTGCAAAAATGTGCTTATTTGAAACACGAAAAATGTTCATGTCAAAGTAAAAGAAATAAGTCCCGGGACATAAAATACGATCAGTCTTAAAATACAGTCGTAAACGCCGCATTCGGTGCCAATGGAAAATTCCCCCTCAAACAGGCATTAGCTTGGCATTTTCAGGATTAAAGTACATTTGATGGGAATGTAAACTCTAAATGAGGAATTCAACTGTATGTCTGACATGTTCTTAAATTAAAAAAGGCTTGCAAGATACTACCACGTTCGCGTTTATTCATAGCAATCTTAATCAAATTATAAAGCATTTTATGAGTCACGGCAAATAATCTTGATAAACAACAACAAATTTCATTTTGTTTACACGCGTTGGTCTGCATTTGTAAAGCAATTTTAATCCAACGTGGAGTATAATTTCATAATTTCTTAGTCAATGTTGATTTTGGCTGAAATCGATCATATAGATTAAGTTATTGGCACATAAATAATAAAACACTGTCGAAACTTACATCTTTAACTCTTTGGAGTGTGTGAACATGTAATCTCAATCAAGAGTTATGGTCCTTGTTTGAATTATAAGAGGCTGTATTTTAACATTGCTTTGAAGTACCTCCTAATTTTCAACAGCAACATAATGACACTTTGAAATGCTATTTGATGTTGTCTTTAAGAGCAATGGTACTCAGGTGAGTGAACGAATGGCAGCTTGATTACCATGTTTACTCAGTACTTTACGTATGCTTGTTTGAAGGGTTTTCGCTAAAGTAAAAAATAATCACGAATTTCGTTTTGTCCTTTCGTTGTTTCTATAAAGCAGATGTTGTCGATCTGAATCAAAGAAGGTGTTGTCACACTGGAACACACATGATGTCAATAGATCATTTCACTTCGAAATGAGACGTAAACTGACGTAAATCAACGAGCATTCCCCGAACACCTAATATACATGCTGGTATATAATTCCACACAATGTCCAATGGGAAATAAACATACGTTTGAGATTTTCCCCCAGTCACTGGTTGGTCAATTTTTCCGGGCATTGCCGATCCTCTGATGAAATGGTCCACTAGTTTTAATCACGTTATTGTAATTTAACGCAGGCATATCCTTGAATTCATAAAAGGAATTTGTGCAAGGCGTAAATACAGATCGAATCTTTATTATAAATATACTCTTTACTTAAAGTCAGCGACGTGTTGGCATAAATCAATCTTCGAAAATTTTAAATACATTAATCTTAGCGGTTAAGAACCTCAGAGATCCCAGAGAAAAGTGGTTTTAACAGTGAGATGATCTTAACTGTGACCAATTAATTTAGAGCCAGGTGTGTTGTTTAAAAATATGTTGTGACTTAATTTGTCTGATCTAGACATAATTTAGGTATATTGAGTCTGAAAATGAATAAAACAATTATTTTAATTATAGTATTACAAATGATATTCTAAAACTAAATTTAGTTCAAATATATATATTTACTGTCAAGGCATTTACAAGTACATTTATTTTGTTTCTATTTAATATAAAATGAATGTGACTAAGAATGGTCTGACCATAAAATCGAACACATTAGTGTTTCCCTATCACTATAGTTTTTTTCCCAGGGAAGTTGACAATTTAATGCGTTCAACTCACAAAATATACCGGACTTACTCACATTTGTGAAAATAAGTCATATTTGAAAAAAAAAATCATTTTAATGGAAAAAAGGTGATGGCGCCGAAAATGTTAAAAATATTAAAAGCTGTTGAAATATTTTGCCATTTCAAGCTCAGCAATAATAATGACTGATGATAATTTGTCACCATTTTGTTAATCATTAGTAGCCTTTGGATTTTTTTTATCCTGCTGAAGTAAACCAGGTGTGTATGTGTGTTTGGTATTCCGTTGATGGGAGGATGTAAAAATCCGGTATACGAGGTGCGGTGTAGAGGTAGTTTGACCTTTTTTCCGGATTTTTTTTCAAGTATAATGAAAATTATACCAGACCTTTATCAATCCAAAACCGTCATTTACACATCAAAATCACTAAGGCTGGTGGTGCCTGAATCAAACGTTGTCATTGTAACATGCCAGTGGGCTGGAGGCCCCGTACGCATATTATATTCTAAATAAACTGGTAAAATATAAAGGATAAATTACTAAATTTTATTACGGTTTTAATGGCAAGAACAAATCTCTAACACAGCTCTTAATTTTGTTATGTAAAAACATAGACAAGAATAGTTTGATTATAAACATCGACATGACAAAGTAAAATATGTGAGATGTCAATCAACACGATTTAACCACAGCTTTGTGTTTAGCTTCATTGATTCCTTGCCTATCCTTTGCCAGTTTATCAATATACAAGGAAAGAGTATATACATGAGCATGTGTATAACAATGAAACAGTAGTAGCCGTATGATGAAATAAGTCCAGATTGGTTTTGATGAAAGGATATACATCTTTTGTCAAAACATAATTCCAAACTAAGGTTTTGCATGACCTCAATATAGCCGTGTGTGACTAACCGATGTCATTATTTCAATTTTTAAAAGACAGGCCATGCAATACTGGACAATCCCTTTTATATTAACGTTACCATGAAACCTTAATAACACTGTCTAATACTTAACTTACACTGATAATCCCGTCCACAGCTTGCGCAAAACGATACGAAAGTTCTTGAATAGACTTGACTAGGTATTGGCGTCTATCAGGTTTGTACAGTTCTTCAGCATTACTCATCATGTAACGTATGTGTACGTGTGGTGACTTTCCGGAATGATACTTAGCTGTTTCTAAAGAATCGATTACCTATATAAATGAAGGTATCCTTTTACAAATGGCATATACTTACTATCAATCCGCCGTTGTTCGATTTGTTCACGACATAATCCTTTTCTACTAACAATTGGTTTTATCAATAGACGGAAGGCTTTTACGGCAGTAAACGCCAGGTAAAATGTCAAATTACTTTTGCGTTTAATGGAGCGTTTTCAGTAAGAGTTGTCTAAAAAGAGTATGAAGCAGCTATTTTGAATATGCTACTCAAATAGGAAATTTTCATTTAATAAAGCTAATAGAGTATGGAAGTGGATATCTGCTAACATTCTAATTACTATTTTCGGGGAATGTCCACCTATAGATTGACCTCAATAGCAAACGCACGGGTGTTTATTTCTCATATTTCGAGCTTCTTGTAGACATAGTTAGGCAATGTCACGTGAGTATTTTTTGTTGCTATCACAATTTTAAGTAAATTATCCTGCATTTAACTGGCGATTATGATAAAATCATGTTATCAATGATAATAATAATTTGTTTGTTGCACATGGAGAAAAGAATTACATGACGATTCAAACCTGAATTGAAATAAAGATGTTTTTATCTTATTTGATGTTGGTTATGATGAACCATTTATACACTACTGAGGTGGGTCTTTACTTTTTCCGCAAATTGTGTTAATCAGTGAACATTTTTGTCATATATCCCCCTCCCCTTTATCATATAATTCCCTCTTTCCCCATCTCTCTCTCTCTCTCTCTCCTTTATTTTATATCTACCCCCTCTGTTTTGCCATATACCCCCTCCCCGTTATTACATATCATATACAGTTGCTGTTACAGGTAGTTTATGACACACTCTTTGTTGTAAGATATTTTATTCATTTAGCCAACTATGATAGTAAAAAATAGACTGTCTCAAACTAGTTTTTATGAAGGTAAATTGTTTATTTTGAACTAATCAATCATAAAGTACTCATTACATAACTATATACAGCGAAACACAGAAATCCTCCACCCGGGGGAGGGGGGCGGGGGGTCCTATGCCAAACGACAATAAATTTTTTTATAAAGCAGTAAATAACGAATCTCCTATCAACAATCCCTGAATATATTACTCCACATTCTCTTTGTAACACCAAGACACATATTAAAGCCTTTATTGATTTACATGCTTCAAAGTGCTGATAGCGCTGAGAGAACAGGGTTTTGAATATGATGATGTCGCATTTCTTTTGTTTACCAAAGTATGTTAATAAGTGAGAATTAAATTTTCAAGCGATGCCCAAGTGAACCCAATGTTATAAATCCAATTTTACCTTTCTTGAACACGGTCGTTAAAAAAGATAAACACACCTTTTGTCCCAATGCATTGCTAACAAAAAAAAACATATCGCCACTCTTACTCTTCCCATTTCTCTTGCCTACAGTTTATAAGATTATATGAATATGTAATCTAAAACAACGAACTTCCTGTCAATTTGAATTACATGTAACTTAGTGTTTTTTTAAATAATCAAAAAAGTTTAAAAAAAAATACTCGGCTGGGACTCGAACCTACACCCTTTGCCACAGACTGACCACTTTATCAACTGCGCTTTTTCGCCAACTGTTGCATAGACATGATTTTTTTTATGCAATATAGAGGTGGCTATCGCTAGAATTTCCAGTCAGTCATGGTTCGAAATATCTCCGAATGTTTTGCAATTTTCCTCCTACGTACCTTTTGTTTAAACACGGTATCTCAAGCACCGACTTTCAACACATTTTTATTCAGTTTCGACTTCCATAACGCAATCGTACTGAAATAAACATGAAATTTGTCACCATTTAGTGATCAGAGAGAAAATAAATTTTGGACCCTTTTCTCTGTGTAGTAAAAAGAGGGAAATCTATAAATTTTTAAATATAGCCCCGAATTGTTGTCCGATTCAAAATGTGTGCTACCATAGACAGAGATGAGAATCACGTGACCTTTGTTTAGATAAAGTAGTGAAATAAAATGGCGACAGAGTGCGTTTTCGCCTCAAAATCGCGCCATTTGCTTCATTAACGTACACTTTTCGATTATTTAAAGAGCCTATGTTCTAGAGTACTTTTCTCCGGGGAGGTAAATATCATTTCCATTGTTTTAATTCCTTACGTTTTCTTCTGAATTCTTCGTAAAGTAGGCGAGATATTGTGTTTTGCCCCCTAAATATTAAATATGTATTTAAGTTATTGTTGCAACAGAAAGCCAAAATAAGTAAATTTCCAAAAATGGTAAAGTAGGCTAGAAAAACTATGAGGATAAAGAAAGCTATCGTTTTCAGTTTCTAGTAATGCTTATATAGCAAATATTCAGGTTATTTTTTGCATCAAAGAATTTTGACATTGTGTTTCAGGATCTTTGTTTATTGTGCAGCGAAAACGAAGGTATATGATCCTGTGAAACAGAACGTGTAAGTCCTGAAGGAAAGGCGCAAATAGGAGTATGCTAAACATATTTACAATGTGAGTGCATCACTTTGATGTCTTAAAGGAAATTGTAATACGTAATTAAATCAAAGCATTGAGAGCACTGTTAGAAGCGAATGTTAAAATGTGTGAATTATAAAGTCAATCCTTTTATTTTTTTGTGGTATGCATGTAAAAAATAGAGAAGTTAAATCTTTTTAAATCAGCAGGTAAGATGTATTTTTTTATTTATTAGTCTCTGCCAAATTAAACACAATTGGATAAGAATCCGTGTTTCTTAGTATTGATTCTCTCAATACGTTTAATACTTCATGAATTTGCTGCAGACAGAAAGAATTTTAATAGAAGAGAAAGAAAACGGGACAAGATAAAGTTATTGTTCTTTGTCACATCACATACTTCCCATGTGTAAAGAATAATATCAATGCCTTCAATAGTTTTAAGTTGTGTGTGACTTCAGTCACACCAACTATAGTACTACGTTTTCAACCCAGGTTCACCTAGATTGAAAAAGCGAATAACCTCTCAATAGTGTATATATGATCAAACAATTGTATATATCTCTACAACATAAGTATACTAGACTTAAGCAAACATACTTACAGGCTTTGAAAATGAAAACATTATAGGACTTATTTTAAGGTTATTTATAGGTAGTTTAATGAATGAAACTGCGGATTAACACTGAATTATAAACTTGCTTCTTTTACAGTTTTATTTGCAAAGAAAGTGTGATTATACCCAATGCTTTCAAAATCCTGCAATATATCTAACTTTTATCAAAACTGCAATGTTGACTTCCTCGACCAGTGGTACTATTTTTCAGCGCGAAGGTATGGATAAGTGGCGGTAATGTGACTGTAAGTATAAAATTCACTGTCTGACTTTAGAAGCTTTCGCTTCTAAAAATCTTGACTATGACATATACTAGAAAGTGATATTACCATTTTTGTGGGTTTCAAACAGTACTATATCATGAAAATTCTGCCTATAAATGGAAGGAGATAATAGATAGCCTAATACATTGTACTCGTATATGAAAAAATAACAAATCATTCAACGATGAGTTCAGCTATGGAGAAATCGAATAAGCATTTGCAATTAAACTATTTTCTTCCTCTTTTTGATCCGACTAAATTTGCATGTGGGATTTTTTCATGAACACCTTTAAACAGTTATAATAATATATTAATGTTTCTTTCCAAACAGATAATCATACGTTTGATTTGCCGGGCAAAGAAGTGCGACTTCGTATCAACAAAACTGAACGCGGTCGGTGAGTGTGATGGGAAGGGGCCAGATGCAGTTACTCCAAAATGCTCCCTACAAAACGAATGGGGCTTGCAAATGTTAATGTGTCTATATGACTGGTCTACTTAAAATGCAACATACATTTATTTAATATATAATTTAAGTTAAAAAATGTCAAAGCATATTCTGTGTTATTTTAGAAAATGATAACATACACTAATTAGGGAGGTTTTTTTTTTTTATTTGAAATGTTGAAAAAAAACAACAACAATAAAATGTGTTAATTAATCTTAGTCTTTTTGTGTTAATAGTTTCTCTTTGATAATAAACGAAAACCTATTGAATTGGACAAATGTAAATATGTTAAAACATGTAAATGTCAAATGTTGCTTTTAAAAGCATAAAGATAAATAATATCTAGTCCAGTATTCAATATGCACTTTAAGACCAAACGTCCTTCCTGACCACATCAATAAAAGTAATATTAGATAAACAAAGATATAAAACTCAATTCACTGTCCTTGGCATTACTCAGCACGGTTGTCATTTTGAGTGACTTCCTTAGAACTTAACTGATTAAGAAGGCATTTGCTTCCTGTGTTAACTTGTCACAAATGAATTATTCATTAAATAAATTCAGTATAGTACATGTTTGGCACACCTGTAAACGAGTCCGATCAGATAAATAAAACAGTAACTAGAGAACGCTTTCCCTCGTGAGTTTCATATCTCAAAGTGTTGTTCATTAATAATTGGTAAAATTAAAATACATGTACATTTATAAATAATCAATTATTGAACAGAGTTGGTTGTACTAACAGAGTTGGTTGTACTGAACCTCGGTCATTGTAAAGATACATGTACATTCTTTTCTGGACTCAGTATCTTTCAAATAAATAATCCATTATAATATAAAGTTCGCCTTTCTTCCCTGAGGACTAGATAAATAAGTAACTAAAATCATTACAACAGGTAGTTGCTGAAAAACAGTAGCACTTGCAAAGATTGGATGTAAAACAGTGGACTAAAAGTCACTTAACTTGAACATGCTGAAAACATGTATGCGCCTCCTATAGATAGCGAAATGGTCGCTAAAAAGAAATGGAAAAGTCTAACAATTTCAGCTAGATGTTAGTATTAGGAATTCAAATTGAGTTTCATCAAAATCCGTTATGCGGAGGGGAAAAAGGCCATGTTCGAAATAAATCAATTCACGACGCAGACAAACGGACAACTGGCCATCTGGATCTTATCTGAAGCCTTTCTAAGTCATGAAAATGTGTTAATTTTTGTTCTTTTCTTTGGGTCTGGACGACAAAGGCCTTCCCACAAACCACATATGGGTCCGTTTAGCGGAATGAAATTCCAGTTTGTCCTTGTAGTGACATTTTTCACAAAAAAGTTTCCCACAATTGACGCGCACATCAGAGACCGCACCACGTGTTTTTCTAATATCCAAAGCAGGAGCTGCACTGTAGACACTTCCACTCTTTTGTCTCACTGTGCGCATTGCATCTAAGAAAATACATTTTTCTGAAATTTTGAATTTTGAAGGTACAATATATTGAACGGTTATTTTGTCATTTGTAAAACAACGATGAATTGGGTAATTACTTAATATACTGAGACATACATCAGTATGAAATACAAACATTATACTTTTCAAACGAAGATCATTTGTTTCTGTAACAAATTGTATTCGCTTTTGATATAAGAAAGGACTCTGATACCCCTTCATGACCTGGCATTTGATTCATTTACATACTATCGTAATTTAAAAACCATACTAGTACTTTATCCGAAAATTAATGTAATGAATGTGCCGGCTGTCTACAACATTTACATGTTGTCATGACGACGAAGATGAATACTGTAACCAGTGCTACTTCTCATTTCTTTTTCACATTTCACTTAGGTCGTTTTTCTTATTTTAACACTCCCCTTTAAAGACTAGAATCTATACTTTTTTTTAAAAAATTTACTTCATTTTTTGTTCATTAAATTACCATTTGGAAATTAAATGGCAATACTATTTTCTTTCACTACTAAATGAAATGTGATTTTCTATACTTCAAAAAAGAAAAAATAAATAAATAAATAAATTAAAAAGAATAAATATAAATATGTAAATAAAAATAATTAAATAAATTTAATACAAACATTCCAAAAAAGAAGCGCAATAGCTAAAAATGCTACTTTATCCTTATATAAATATGCTGAATTTCCAGAGGGAAATAATACAATAAACAATTAAATCCACTTTCTTATTCAATATCTCGGCGAAAGTTTGTCCATCTTAAGGAAAACAATTAATTTTAGCAAGATCTACATTATAGACGTTTGAATAGTTGCCATATTGTTATTTCTTGAGAAAGGCAAACTTTTGCCGAAATATTGAATAAGAGTGAATTTAATTGTTTATCCTTATAGTTTTCCTACATTACTTTTTTTTTCTAAGCTTTCCATTGCACCAATAACGTAAAAGATATTTTTGAACATTTACAATATTTAATAAAAACAAGATGCTAACATGCACATGAGGAATAAAAGACCTAAATGAGTTTAAGGGGCAAAACACAATACCTCGCCTACAAAGAATTCAGATTGGAAAAGTCTGTCGATTCGCAACTTTGCTGCAGGGTGTTTAAGAAAAGTACAAGAACTGATACAAAAGAAAATTGTATTTACCTGCTCGGAGAAAGGTATTCTAGAACATAGGCTCTTTAATTAATCGAAAACAGTACGTTAATGAAGCAAATGACGTAGTTTTGTGGAGAAAACGCACTCTGTCCCATTTTATTTCACTACTTTATCCAAACAAAGGTCACGTGATTCTTTTTCCTGATAGAGCAGCGTTGATAGCAAACCTGTTCAAAAACAATTTTCTACCACTTAAATGCCTTCCCTCTTGACCTTGTGCTATCCCGATCTTTCGATGACTTCAACAAGCATCAATACCTAGCAATAATTTAGAAAATACACATTATTTTTATTGTTTTTAATTGTATAAAAGTCGGTTATTTTATCCATATTTGATGACGTTACTTGCCCGTGGTTCGCAAGTCCTGGACAGTATCAAGGAAATTACAATTATAGCAGAAAACTTACTAAAGTTAGTAATGATGAATGCAGTGTGTGTATGTGTGTGTGTGTGGTATATGACACAGGGGAGGGGGAGATTTATTCTGAAGTTTTTCAATCAGCATCTATGAATTACCTATAGCGAAAGATTTTGAGCGATTGGTGCAGTTGTTTTGGACCATGAGAAAATCTATTCCCATAGTTCAGCAGAATCAGAATATATTTTATTTACTTGTACAACTTCCAACATTATATACTCAACAACTTTTCTAATTGGTCACCCTTTGATTTTGATATTTTTCAATACTGGTGAATATATTGATGGTAAACCATCACAATTGAGTTACCATGAACATAACCTTGAGGTATACATGGATTTTGCCAACAAAAACATCGTAGGTAAACCAACACAGCGCTTAGTTCGAGTTTCCCTAATTTGCACGTGATTTTCATACACTTATTTTCCTTGTGATATTTTGATGAAATTATCAGGTGACCAATTAGAAAAGTTGTTGAGTTTACATATAAATATTCAAATGTCATTTGAAACATATATAGAAATAAAAGTTCAGGGTAGCGATTTCGTCAGTTCATCAAATGAAGTAAGCGCATGCTGAAAAAATGAATGAATCTAAATATAACAGTCTGTGACGGTGTTGCTTGAGATGGGGAAATTATCCAAATTTTCGTACAATCACGGATGGTTACACTGGGTGAAAACGCGTCTGTAGACGAGTATTGATAGACGTAATACATACATAGTTAAAATCAAATCTATAGTCAATTGATCGTCTGTAAACGAGCTGGCTGATGATATCATAGCAAAGGGAGAAAAGTCAGTCAGTATTTCTCACCTATGTCATTTTTGCAACTTTCAATAGCCGATTTCATACAAACTACATATAATTGTAAACATATTTTAAATACAGAAGGTCTTACACTAAAATACTCCAACAGATGATAATTAAAATGAAATCTTTGTGGTTGTATTTTAACAATTGAAAAGATTTCAAAATGTTACCATAGGTATTCATGCGGTTTCGTTAACGTAACTTCGACGAAATCGATTAAATAATTTATTGTTATTATCATAAATGTCGTTTTCTTGGAGATCAGATTACTCGTTAATTATTGACTATGTAGATAACACCGTGTTTCTATTGTTACACTAATGTTACATTAGTGTTAGATTACTGAGTTTATAAAGCAAGCATTTCTAGAAATTATTCTGTGTTTTTGAGTTTATAAAACAAGAATGACAATTATGTCTGTGTTTTTGAGTTTATAAAACAAGAATGACAATTATGTTTGTGTTTTTGAATTTATAAAACAAGGATGACAATTATGTTTGTGTTTTTGAATTTATAAAACAAGGATGACAATTATGTTTGTGTTTTTGAATTTATAAAACAAGGATGACAATTATGTTTGTGTTTTTGAATTTATAAAACAAGAATGACAATTATGTCTGTGTTTTTGAGTTTATAAAACAAGGATGACAATTATGTTTTTAAGAAAGCAAGGATAATCTAATAATTATATCTTGCCTGTATGTGTACCACCATACTTTTATGCTTACGTAATATTATGGTACCTTTGTGGTATGTATGAAGCAAATGACAATTATTTTCTATGGTTTTGAAGTCCTATCACTGTACATATCATTATGAATTGTTAAAAAAGAGCTAACACTTTTCATTATTAAATGAAGTAAGCGTAGAAAATTAATTAACAAAGTTGTTCATGAATATGTTACATTATTACAGTCACATGGCGGTGCCCAGCAAAGTATGGGTGGAAGGAGATCCGAGTAAACAGAAGCATCCAATCTGTCGCAAGCCATTTAAAAGGTTCCACTTCTGAAAAAGCCAAGTGGCTCTGCAGGGAGTCGAACCCACAGCGGCGAAGATTTACTGACAGCAGCTTCAGTTGTGTGATGAATTAGGTAGAAATAATACGATTAGAGTCACTTTAGAAATGATATGTCACTGCAGGGGTTGGTAACTCTAAATAAGCTCCCGTAATTCCAAGTCGAATCACTAATGAGGACACATTTTTGCTTATGTATTTGTACCCAGACTATATACACAAAAAAAGAATAATCGTATTATTGGTATGATAAATAATACGAAAATGGGAGTGCGAATGATTAAATGAACAATAAAGCATGCATTATTGGTAAAATTACAAGTTCAAACCCGTAATGAAAAAACTTTCCATTGTGTGATCGCAACGTAATCAAAGGAGAGAAAATTCATTAGAGAGAAGATACTGGAGATAAATATAGACAAATGAAGGCTTTGGCGCAACCCAAAGCTTTGGCCACGCATTAAATTAACGGCTCAGAGAAGGGATTAGTGGTCCATTTCGCAGATCAATATTGTAAAGATACGTACATGTAAGTATTTCGCAGGAGAAGTTCCAGTGGAAAGTTCTTTTTTTCTATACATTTTGTCCGTAGCTTGCAAGTTAGTCGCTTTCCTTAGCAAGAACGTAAAAACAATTTCAAATAAATCGTGTTGCCTTAGTATCAGTTATTAACAGCAATTCATTGAATAAAAATAGTTTTTATTGAATTCAGTGCGGTAGTCATTTTATGTTTTAAGATATCGTGCGGACAGATATAAAGGTTGGACAGGAGACGTGCTGTATAAAGGAGTGTCAGCGTTGGTTGAGGGAAGGCAATGTTTCCAAGTTCTATTTTGTTCATGAATGCATCTCGGTGAAGATTGTCATCGGAGTTATTATTACATCTTGTGTCGCTGAGCTACTCAGTCAGCTTTGTCTTGGATGAAGACTGGAAAACCATCGTAAGTAGTATAAAGCTTATTATTCGCTTGAAATAAAAATTAGCTGATTTCATACCAAATGATACCATTGTGTTGGCATCGCGGGAAAATTATTTCGCTGAATGAGTTTGTGATTAAATAAAATCCCGTTGTGTATGCTGTCTGTCTTTAATCCAATGCGTACAGTTTTTTGGTGTCTGATAGATAAGTATTATTATTAAATGTCTGTATTGGCACGTTTTCGTGTTTTCTTTTAGTCCGTACTAATTGAACTTTATTTTTTAATTGAATTATATTATTCAGTAGAATATATCAAATGGGCATTTTAGATGGGCCAAATCTGCAATTAGCAAGTCATCCACGCACTAGTTGACTAATGGCTAGTTCAAATAACATGCATGAAACAAATTTATTTGGTATAGTCCAGTCGTAGATTAGATAAAACGAACGAAATTTTTCCAATATATGTTTTAAAACTTCCTCAAATCGCGGTTATTTTAAAAAATATGTTTATTTCAGACAAGTGTAACTCATATTATATGCTGATATTTGGTTATATATTTATTTCTACACTAATTAATTATTATTCTACTCGACTGAAAATTTTGAAATTACAAACCAGTAGGAAGCTTTTAGAACGTTATAAGAACGTTAGTCTAAAGTATTGAAAAAATCTTTAACAGGAGAAATCAAATGTTTATAAGAATAAGAAATCCGATTAAGTCCATGGAAACGTCAATGTTTGCAGAGAAAAAATTCAAAAAAGTTAAATATTATTTTAAACTTAGAAGAAGGGCTTAGGAAAAAGGAACTCCAAATGACTTTTTAATAATTTTTCTGATAAATTTATATTAACCAAGATCCTGGATTCTTTTTCTTGTGATTCTTTTTTTTTTTTGTGATTTTAAAGTTTATAAAGTTATTGAGTATATAAGTGTCTCGAATCTCGCCAATCTTTCTAAGTGCTTGGTTATACTTAAAAACTTAAATGTGTTTTATTATTCTTGTCTTTCTGATAAAAAAAAAATACCAGAATATGTTTTTGTCATCTTTATCATTTCTTGAATATTTCGTAAAATATGAAAAGTGAAACGCATTTCTACCAAATTTAAGAAGTATCAAGTATTACTAAGTACTAGACATAGGTATTACTTAGTACTAAATATTAGTATTACTTATTACTAAATATTAGAGTTACTTGGTACTCGATATTAATATTAATTAATACTAAATATTTGTATTCTTAGAACTAGATATTTTTTTTTTAACCTTAGTAATACTTAGCACTTAATATTAGTATTCCTTTGTGCTAGATATTATTGGCTGATATTATCTGTGTATAAGGTAAAGGCTAGAAAAGAAAGTAGCAATTCAAACTTAACACCCACATCTGATTAATTGACTTGTGAGTTAAATGGTATTTGTATATCTGTTTGCTTATTTTTTCAACGTTCCAACGATGGTATGTCAGTCATTTTTGAGACGATGTCTACTTCGGGACAGATATAATGCTGCCACACTGTAGTATCACGCCGTAGACATGTAGCATGAAACCACACCCAGTCACATTATCCTGACACCGGGCCAACCAGTTCTGGAACTACCCTTCTATGCTGAGCGCCAAGCAAGGGAGCTATACCAGTATCATTTTTGGTATGTCTCGCCCGAGGACCAAACCCACGACATGACTATTCCGTGGCGAACGCTCCAACCACTCGGCCACCGGGACCGGTTAAATGCTAACTGAAACACGCATATGAACGATAGCATCATCCGCCCAGTGAAAATTGGCCTCTCGTTCGAATTCCACCAACAGTACTACACGCTAAATAATAAATGAAATATTAAATTAGACACGAACTCAGTCATTCCTATAAATAGACATTTCTATATTAGACCGAGTATGGTAACTTTTGGTAACTTCTAAATTCTGATAATGCAAATATTCCCAGGAAATTAGCATGATTCTGTAAACATGCATTTTATATTTACCTTTTACAAATTTGTGATGATTTTGTTTTATCATTTTGATTTACTGCACTCTATCTATCTCCCTTATAGCTAATCCCCTGTTGGGGACCAAAGTTTGAGTGCAGTCAACTGACAAGGGTGTAGATATAATAGAAAGTGATCATAGTTATAGTGAATTAAATTTTTGAAAAGTCATTGTACATTGTTTATATAGAATATCTGTTCAGTTCTGTCCTATTTACGAAATGTTCAAGAACAAATTAAACTATCACTTTAAATGTTCAGAAATGAAATGTTATTAAGTTAGTTATATTACAGAAATAAGAAAGACAAAACTTGCCTCTAAAGATTTAAGAACTACTTATCACTTGGTATGGTTGGCGCAATTCGAACCAGTCCCCAGGTTGCAAAACCGAACTCCTCTTTAATGTGACCTCCGGGGGTAAACTGCTGTTTCCTCCTAGGGACTTTTTTAATCTTGTTTTCCATTCGGCGCAAATAACTAATGGATCTATCCGTGTATTTTTTTATTAATACTCTCAATTAGCGTTCTATTCATTCATATATCATTTGGATTATATGTTTACTCTCTCGTCTAAGCTCTTTTTTGTCTTGTGATGGAGTGAATCTGACAAGGAATGCAATCTTGTAACGGCGATGTGTGAGATGTAAGTAAAGGCGAAATCCAGGCCAAGGACATTACGGAAATCTACGACTCATTGCTGTGTCTTTATCTTTTAGTAGGGAGATCCAAGGATTACTAAATATAACCAAAAAGTTCGATTGTTAAAGTCTCTTGGTAACATACTTATTCGCAATATCGCTGACCATTACTGCAATGTAAAAATCCAAACCATATCAAAGTTTACTTTCACTTCTGGTCCAGGTTGTTGTCCTTTCGGCAGATTCACGAATATATCAAATGAATATGCACACATCGAGAGATAAGTGTCTGAGTATTTTTGTATATTTCGGTAGGGAAATGCATATTATATTGATTTCATAAGTAGATTGTATAGATTTGAAAGAAAAATGAGTTGAAGCGAGTCGAACTCCATAAAAGTGTCCACCCCATTGATATTTATGTGCACAGTAGGGTTCTTTTTAAAATATACAGGAGCAAGTCCCAGGGATGTAACCTCGTGAATAATGAAAAAAATACTTTGAGGGGACATGAAATATTGTTATCAATGGCGTTATGGTCCTTATAGTGAGAGAATCTATACGAAGGCAATGTATTTATTAAGATAGAAAAGTATATGTCATAAAGTGCAAGCAAACCAAGACGAGCCCCGCTGAAAGGATAGTTCGGGCTTCCAAGAGCGTATGTATCCCTTGATTGGCGCTTGGTACAAACAAGTAGTTTTAATGACTGGTGAACCCAGCGTCAGAGTAAGGTGGATGAACGTGGTATCACGTGGTATCATGCGCAAAATCGGAGTGAGACAGAACTGTACATGTCTTATATAGATAAATATCCTACCAATGGCTGGACAAATTATCGATTGGACGGTAAATTCAAGCATGATAATACGAGTAAATTTAATATTGACATTAATATATAAAACAAAATGTTCTCTTATATTACAAATTATTATCACTTGGAGTAAAATAAGCACAATATATCAGCCACCCAGTTCACCCAGGTAGAACTACCAACATTCCGCGAGCTATCTGGAAGGCTTCCGCATGAGAAAACTCAGGAAATACACACACCGGAATTCGAAAGAAAATGATATTTATGAGCACTTATGGTACCATAAGGCTAAAACTTTCTTAAAACGTTTCAATTAAAGACAAACATCAATATATGGCAATGTCTGTTTTTATCCAATACTCAATATTTTCTTTACTATACAGCGGGGATTGAAAATAAGTTTCATCTCAGTATTGGTGTACACTAATTTATAGTGGCTAACTTCTGCTACGTCTTCGTGCTTATTTGGGCGCCGTGACGACAGCACGAAACATAACATTTGTCGTGTCTGCGCTAATTTAAATCATGGCAAAGACGCGACAGTTAAATGCGATAACGTTAGCGCCCCTTTTTGTCGTGTCTTCGCGCTAGAAAGTCGTACTCTTGCGTCCGCGAGTTTAAGGAGCAAAGGACGAAGTAACGACAAACTTGCGCGGTGCTTCAGTCCTCAACATGTAATTAGCTCGATGTCAGAATATGTTGAAATACTGTCGCTGGAATAGCAAATTTTAAATCAACAAGTCTCTTTCATGTTTGTTGTCATTTTGCCATTGTTCATTAGCGATCACTTATAACTTATGCACACACTACTTGCTGATTCGTCCTGTCTAGCCGTGACTTGTCAGTGCATGCTTTCTTAAATTCTATGAGTTGCTCAGTAGGTTGCAAAATCAATGACACAGCAAGAACAGTAATTATAAAATTTAACAAGTTTCTGTATTTATTGTTTTGTGCCTAGCCGTGACTCTAAACAGCACATACACCCACTTAATACTTGTGGTAACACGGTGAAAAAAAATGATTAAAATCCGACAGTCCGTAATACTTGTCCGCAGTTACTCTTGTATGGAAGAGAATCGCGGTCAAAATTATTTTACAACACACATATTACATTTGTTGATTATTTCACTGAAGAGTTTAAAATTGCTTTTTATAAAATGCAGAAATGTAGAAACTTCATATTCAAATGTAAAAAAAAAATAATTCAATGTAATCGTATTTGTTTCTTATTCTTGTTTTCTTTTCTTCATCTCTTCCTCTCTTACTCACTCAGTCCCTCGCCGCGTGGGTTCGAATCCCGGCAGGGTCATTCGGATTTCATGTGAGGAAGCCTTCCAGCTGGCTTGTGGTTGGTCGGTGGTTCTACCCGGATGCCTCCGTGCATTCGGGGCTTCCTCCACCTGTAATTAGCTAGGCGTCGCTATATGACTGAAATACTGTCGAAGCGACGGTAAACTCAAATAGTCAAGTCAAGTCTTCCTCTCTAAGTCCCCTCTTCCTCTCTAAGACAGCCATACTAATCTAGTTTTATTTCTGTGCTTCTCACACAAAGTCAAGTTAAACTGAATTCAGTTTTATGTAAAAAACAATTATGCAGCAATATGAGTGCACCATCAATATTATAGGAAATACACGATAAAAAGATATGGCTATATGATACTAAGTCCACATCTTGGACCCATAGTATGTCACGGGTCAAGGACACAAGTTGGTTACACTTGACCCAATCTGGGAGGCCTTGGCCCAAAATACATTACTTACCTATTCTGAATCCGCCTTCATTTCCCGGTGCGTTATACATTTCACCTGCATTGTTTTACCCAGGAATATTTATCGGTATCTGGTTTCCCGCACAACGCAGAGAATGTGCATGGTTCCCAGTTCAAGCGAAATAATTTTGGCACTCCAACCGCGTGAATTGTCAAACGTTTCATTGTCAAACGTGTAGAAAGAAAAAAGGCTAACCGTCGAGCAAACCTTACTGACGGAGTTTCTTTGAATTGTGTGTTTTCGTAGTTTATGATAGGTATCATGTTCACACATGTATTAAATTGTTGATCTACAATAGACAGCGAGATAAAATATAATTTAAATTTAAAGTTCGACACTGATGGCATTTGCGATTGACACGATTTACAAATTCAGCCTAGAAATCTTTTTTTTTTTAAAATTGTCAATCACATAACATAAAATATAATTTATCTGAGGTTTACATTATTCAAATAATAAGAAATGAAGCTATTTTGGCTAACACCGTCTTGAATTGAATTAGAACTAAAATTCATATCAACAGACCATTGTTGCGCTTACGTGTAATACCATATGAAAATATCTTCTATTCCTGTGAAGGAGCTTGTTGCTATCGATACGGAATTGACATCTGATAATAGATAGTTTATACAACTATTAAATGACGAGGTGATCAAGATTCCTGGAATATCAGTTTCTAATTTATTCAGAAAACACTACACAGTGTAAGATTATTTTCATTTAAGGTTATATTTCAAGCGCCATTTTGAAAACATTTCTTTTCATTTTGTACTACTATCTTATGGACGGTTTGCTGATTGAAGATTCTACTTCCTCACGGGACTTAATCTCGATCCCATGACCTTCGACCCAGAGGGTTACAGGGCCATTTTTAACATACATACATGAAACACGGTAGAATAAACATTTTAAGAGCAAAGTCATCCTTATTAATACAAATACAATGTGAAAAATACGTTTAAATCTTGAAAAGAACATATCAAATAAAGGTTTTTAATGAGATTTGCATTGGTGGATTAAGTTTGAAATAACTCACGTCTTAATAAGAATCCCATTACTTGAAAGAGTACATTATATTACATAAATATATAATTATCTGTCAGGTGAATTCTAATTAGGTAAGATGGAAAGCGAATAAAACCAATAAAATATAAATTGCTGTCTGTACTATTTAAACAGAAATGAAAGATATGATTATTATACGAGTCATAAAATTGGAAGTTATCGTTAATTTATCATATTAAATTGGACTGACATTAAATTATATTTTTTTTTGTGTTGTGCAAATTATGCATTGTTTATGTGTGTAATACTAATGTCGATTTGATGAATAGATATTTGATAATTATATAACCGATAACATGAGTTAAAAGTTTGCTTTTATAACTTAGTGATATATCAAGACAAATCCGACTTAGATCACGTGACATACATTACAGGGAGACAGATGTCATAGTTTATTGACGTAAACTTTGCATATACAAATGTTTTATTTCCGACTTATACAATGTACATTGTCAAGTATACAATAAATAGAAAGTATATCAATTTGGCCAAATACTATCAAGTCAACGAAAATATTTTCCAAAGCGAGGATGAACCACTATCACAAGCACAGTACATTGTAAAAATAATAATAAAATAAATATGTCAACGTAAATACTTTTATATGACTAGACTAATAAATAATTCATTCACAGTACATATATTAAACATGGA
This sequence comes from Solen grandis, assembly GCA_021229015.1. Classification (NCBI taxonomy): domain Eukaryota; kingdom Metazoa; phylum Mollusca; class Bivalvia; order Adapedonta; family Solenidae; genus Solen; species Solen grandis. The sequence goes on along the minus strand of JAIFHC010000724.1, from coordinate 3,457 downwards.
TCTCAGAAAGACATTTATAATAATTCACAAAATTATCTAATAAATTATTTCTTACTTCCATGACTTTCTTAAAGTATAATGCCAATTTAATAAGAGTAATCTTATCTTTCGATTTTACTAATGTCAAAAATTTGTACATACTAGGTCTAACATAGAAGTGCTTATTAATAAAAAAATCCTTATATTTTCAAAATACGGACATTTGATAATAAAATGATATTCATCTTCTATATCCAATCAATTGCAGTACTGACAGTAACGCTCATTTCTTGGAATACTATTTTGGCCATATCTTCCTGTTTGTATTCTCAAACAATAACCAGAAATTTTTAATTTTAGTAACATTATATCTGAGACTTCGCGGTAATATATCTAAGTAATCCTCGTACTCAAAAATACCTTTACAATGATTATAAAGACCAAGTACACCAATCGTTTCTTTTTCTGAATAGTTTTGTATAAAAATATAAATTACTTTTTGTTTAAAAATAGGTAAAAAAGATTTAAATCGTACAAATTGGATAGTTCCATACATTAATAAAACCATAATTACATAGCAAATCTTTAATCTTTTTGACCTTTTTAACCTTTACATTACAGATTTTTGCTACATATAACGTAGAGGATGCACCATGCACGTTCATGAAATAAATATCTGAAATAAATATCTGAAAGTAATATAAATACATGCTTATGTAGATGCACAAAATCATGGAAGAGTATGATTAAATAACTGAATTCCTATATTGCTTAGCTATGTATATCAAATATTACACCTCAATAACTGAGTGAAGTTAAACGTATTGCAACATTGGGTGTTCCGGAGGAGCTCGTTGATTTACGCAGGATTTATTCGGGGCACGGTTCCTGATACTGTTTTTAATTGTTGAATGTGATTTTGTAAATGAAAATAAATATAAAGATACGAGTATATCGTTCGTTTTTTCTTGAAATTATATATGATAATGATAACGACAGGTGTTTTCCGATATTTTAAATTTAATTTAACCTTTTTTATGTTTTATCTGCGGAACGTTATATTGTTCTTACACAAAGTCAAGTATACACGTACTTTGCATTTTTGCACTTACTTTTTTCTGCTAATAAAACTTTTAACATTTGACTTTGGGAACACAGGTTGTAAAAAAGATTTCACCCATTATTATATAAACCTTTCGTATTATTATGGTTACTTTCTAGAAAATTAGATCTTCGGTTTGGTGCTATTGCAATTATGCTGAAATTACCTTCATCATCCTGTACGAAAAACAAAAGGTACGAACGTCATTTACAGGGACCATCTCAAAATGCAGTCTTTTTACATACTGCTTCCCATTGTATCAGCAAGCTCAAGTAGAGCATTGAAACGGATGTTAAACACAATAGTCATTCGGTCCGATTCTTTGACGCTTGCGTAAAGTTTTCTTGTTTCTATTTATACCATGTCTTCCATCCATATTACATTGACCAGGCTGAATGTTTAAATTTCTTCTACGAACAGTAGTACAGATATGTTAATATAGATATCCACATACTATGTTAAGACATATAAAATAAACCAATGTACATATTGTGGAAATACCCAGAAATATATAATTTTATAATGTGTTTTATATGTGTTGAGACATCCAGTAATCAAGCTTTTCCCTTCGGGTAAATGCCAGCAAGTAAAGAGGATTAAAGCTTTTAAAGTACGATGAAAACAAAGTCTATTTATGTCTATTATGTCTATTTATGGTATTATGAGGCAAGATGCTGATAACAATAATGGTAAAAACTGGGCATATCAAGTAAAAATTACACTAGTCTTATTGAACTTGGTCTACAACATTTGTGGTTATACCAGAATGAAAGGGAATTAAATTTTATGAAATTTTAAAAAATAGAATTTAGATGTTAATAAACAAAACTGGTTTTCTAACGTAAATAAATCAAATAGATTAGAAACGTATAAATTGTTTAAGCACGACTTTTGTTTGGAAGAATATTTACGGAAAATACATATTTATAAATTTAGAATAGCCTTAACAAAATTTATAATATCTTCGCACGACCTAGCAATAGAAAAAGGTAGACACATTGGAATTGCGAGAGATGGCAGAAATGCACGACATGTGATATGAATGTAATAGAAAAAACATACTATTTTTTACTAGTATGTCCAAACTATTATGAAATATGAAAGAAAAAAACACCTTAAAACCATACTTCTATCGTTGGCCAACAATTCAAAATTTTAAGTCTCTTCTTTTAAATAACAGTGTAAAACATTACTCAACTTATCGAAATATGTATATTTTGCGTTTAATGCACGAGATTCGTAATGTTATAATTAATTATAACCGATAATAGTATGTTAAGTAAGTAGTATAAGATGTTTATTCTCATTTGATTTACTTAAGTGTGAAATCCTTTAAAAACGCTTGTGTGATCTGTAAAAAATATAAAGCGTTGTTTTCATACTTTCGTTTTCTTTTTGACAAATAATAACGCATGGAATACATGTTAGGTATTACCTTCATCTTTAATGTACATCTATGAAACTAACTAGCGCTACATTGTCATACGCTACCTTCTCTGATAAGCACCTAGTTTTTTTTTTGATTTTCACTTGTGCAAAATTTCGACTACCTCACCTTATTGTAAAATGTATTATGTATTGGCTATAAATGTGTATTGTACAATTTTATGCCCAATAAAGAACATGCTATGTTATGATAAACTAGGCAGATCTTATTTGTCAAACAATAAAAATCTCCCTGTAGCTTAATTGCTATCAAATGATTATGGTCGTAATTTAAGTGCTGGAGATGGAGAGAAAAAATCAATGTCAGTAGAAATCTGCAAACTGTGCTTTTGTAATGTACTTTGTCATGATTTTACTACATTTTGTAACAACGATGTGATACATGTCGTACATCGAATTCACTAGTATTACAGAACAGCCATGCTAAAATTAAATTAGAGTATAGTTTTAAGGTATTTTGACATAATTATTTCAAGTTCTTGTATATTTCATGTGTTTCACATATATGATTATTTCTTTTCTTGTGTAGAGATTATTATGGTCGAATGACCAAATTCTATATTCAATATAAATTTTATCAGTTTGGATGTAGGAAAAAAGGTCACATAAACCTAACTGATCCTGTACCATCCTTCTCGAAATAGTTTTTTGGTAGCATAAAATCAAAAACTTATATATAGAAATCAGTATTTTGCCTTTGGGGAAAATATTTAGACAATTATTTTTGATTTAATATTCCTAACGACAGTAGTTTAGTTATATAATTACGTACAGTGATAGGTCGATGGAAGTAGAACACACATAGGTACCGAGGTAGAGAAACCGACCTACTGCAAGCAACCTTGTGGCTTGACCTCAATAGAGGCAAAGGTCATATGACGCCAATGTACTCCACAAATTTTCCTGAAACTCTTATTATTAGAAAATCAT